>JAVSCE010014044.1:0-252549 GCA_032199065.1 Smutsia gigantea | reverse complement strand
GAGATAAAACTGACAAGACTCAGCAATAGACTGAGGGCACAAAATGACCCAGACAGACACTCCAAGTGCCTGCACGCCACGAGGGGCCACCTGGCTTGTCACCCTGGATGAGAGTCAGATAATAAAGATGGTTTTGTGAGACAATGCACAGTTCAGGGTTCTTTATTTATACTACTAACTGAAAATGCATTTTTTGGATTAGTACTTTCTGATACCTTTATTATTTTTCAACAGCTTTATGACACTTTATTGAGGGGAAATTCACATCATATAAAATTAACCATGTTAAAATATAGGATTCAGTGACATTTAGTTGTCCAAATGGTCTACAACTATCAGCTCTGTTTAGTTCCAAAATATTTCCATCTCCCCCAAAGATGACACAGTACTTTGAGCGGTCACTCTCCACCATACCCCCTCCCTCCCCAGTCAGTCCCTGGTGACCACTAATCTGCTCTCTGTCCCTATGGATTTACTATTCTCGATTGTCAAATAACTGGAATCACATAATGTTTTGCATCTAGCTTCTTTCATTTAGCAAGATGTTTTCAAGGTTCCTCCCAGTAATACCATTTATCAATGCCTCATTCTTTTCTATGAGGTTATCACTTTTCAGAAGTCAGGTTTACTCTCTGAGGTTTAAAAAAGAAAGTCAATGGGGCAAGCAAGTCTCAGTGCTTGAAATGAAAGTGTATTTTTTTCTTACTATACACTAAAACTAGAAATAACTATGTTTATACTGGATAGAAAAATCCTTCATTTATACTGGTAGCAAAAATCCTTCAATGTGCTCTAAATTTACACACACAAAAACTTAAAAAAAAATTATACAGCACTTTCTGTGGTGATATCATGAAAGGATGAGTTTAAGAAGTCACAGATGATGCACTCCAATGGAAAGCAATTGCCAGCAGTACCTTGTTTTTTGCAAAGAAGAAAAATTGTATTCCTCTCTTATACATATTATTTTATAATTAAAGATTTTAAGGGAAACAGTTTTAGTTTGAAAGTGTGCTTGAGAAAAAAATGGAGCAGAGATTAGTAGCTCATGAAGTTTCAAACAGCAGTGATGAAAGCTACTTAATAATATGTAGTCAGTTATAAATACAATTTTTAAACTCTGAGGTAGAAATAATACATAGATATCTTCTCTTGGTATTAAATTTATTAGGAAAGCAATCTTTACATAGTGGCCCAATTTTACTAGCATCACCTAAGAAGCCTAGGACACATCAAGCACCCGGTCCCAAATCCCATGTGTGTTTGTCTGCAGCCAAATCAAGCCACAGACACTGCATAGCAATCACTAGTCTCTGTATCACACTTTCAGTAAAAAGCACTTCATATCTATCAGATCCACTGACAACTCTGTGGGTCAGCATGGAATGTGATTATCACTAACCCATTTTTAAAGACAGGAAATTTAGGTCAGGGGGTGGCACTGGGATACACGGATTCTTTTACCAACAGCTGGGATTTCAGAAACATTTTGATGATTGTGAGGAAAACTGCATAGAAAAGACAACCTACAAAGATACCTGTTGAATTCCTGGACCGTTTGGCAATTAGATGAGAACCATTTCCATTTCATTTCACTTTTTCAGCCATTTATTCATTTTTCTCATCTTTGGACACTAAAGGAAATTTTGGATTTATATGAGCATCTTAGATGCACTTGGTCCTCCCAAAGAACGAACAGTATTCTTCTTTCTGGTGCTTCTGGTAAATGACAATCTTTGACATAACAATATAGGCTGAGGCATTTCTTTAAACATGTATTCTTGTTTCATAACTGCAGGAAGTAAGATTGAGAAACTTTCCAAGATTCTCCAGCAAAATGGAGCACAAATAATAAAATAATAAGATATATATTTATATATTCTATATTTAATGTATGATATATGTTATAAGTTTATATTATACTTTCTAAAACTCAAAAAGATGAATAACCTATTTAAAATGAAATCAAAGAAAATAAAACTCTGAATGCCAAGGCCTGCAGACTTTCGGCATCTTGTCAAAAGTTTTCCGTGAAAAGGGAGCATAAACGGTTGTACCTGTACTAATCATGATGCACCCATTAGCCTCATGCTGCCAAGTGTCACTAAGCCTGCAGATGGAGGATGGCTAAAAGTGGATTACACGAGGACTCTTCTCCACTGTGATACTGACAAGGGCCAACATCACACCAAATGCTCCCCGGGATACCTGCAATTTATGTCAGCTTTCAGCTGGGATTTGCAACGGAGACCGCAGAGGCTGCAACGCACAGACAAGCCCTTCCTGCAAGAACAGAAGTAGCACACAATGTGTGGCAATGTTATAGGCCAGAAAATGGCTGATTCTCTAGGGACAGCTGCTCCACTTCAGCTGCTGGATAGTTCTGGGTTCTGCTCACCTCAGGCTGTTGACTGAGTCTTTTCACAATGAGCTAATCCACCCCAAACTTTCCTAAAACGGTCCCAGTAGTGAACTGCCCTCTGCTTCCTACAGGATCTGGTCAACACAAAACATGGGGGAGAGGGTCTAACTCATGCCATTGGGTGAACCTCAATGAGACTCTTGTTTTGTTACCTTTGTGGAGCTGATGACTTGTCTGAAATCCCGTGAGATTACACAAATACAAAGAAATAACGTTAAGTTGGTACTTCTTCAAGAGGCATAGGAAAAGAATTATCAGAAAAGGACTTCCCTAAAAATGGAATGCAAAATGATGAAGTGATGAACCCAGACAACTGCCCCCAGAATGACCCCTCTCAGTCAGCCCTGCTGAGATCCATAATGCCCTGTGTTCCAGAATCCTGACTTTGTGCACTTTGTCCTACTAAGCCAATTATTTACTATCTGCCTGCATAGTTCCCAATTCTCCCACTAAATTCTCCAAAGTCTGGCCCTAACCCATATTGTCGACTATAAGTCACTGAAAGAAAAAACTTCTTAGGCTTAAAGAAAGTGATTACCTGTCTAATATTTTATGTATCTTTTAATAGACATGCAAGTTATGGTCCTCCTTTACAAGGAAAATAGAGTAAGAATTTCTAAAAAGTTGTCTCAAAATACCAAAGTTTCAGTTACACTCTGCAGACAGTCGTGCCCTCTCTGGCTATGGGGTCGCAGAGTGCATGCATCTCAATAAACAGAAACCCTCAAATACAGGGAGCTTTCCTGAGACCTTCTATGCCAAAGTTGTTGTAGGGAATTATATAGAGAGATCCCTTCCTGCCAGTCTTCTCATGTGGAGGACTTCTGCCCACACCTCTCTGTGCTCACTTCCCCACCGTAAGAACATAGGACTCAATGTACAAGGCTACTTCAGGAGGTCCCGCCACCAACATAGCTCTGTACTGATGTCATGTCTGAGCAATGCGAATCTCGTAATCCTAGCCATCTATGAAAGGTGAATGTTTTCTAGCTGAATAAGTCTCTTCTGAGCCTCCTTCCTTAAGAATGGCAATCTTCCGGAGCCACAGAGGAGATGAGAAGCAACAAGTCACTAAATTGGTCGCAAGATGTCCAAAATGGTAGATTCTTTCTAAGCTGTCACCATCCTGGGTGTTGGAACAAAGGGACTTGAAAGATGACAAGAAAAGTCTTCAGGAGGAGTAACAGCCAGCTGGAAACATGCAGTAAATACTAGCATCTTTTCTGTGGTTGCAGAAACAGGCATTGAGCAAGAAACTTATTAGGAATGAATCATTCTGAGAGAAATAAACAAGCAGAGAAAAAATGGAAGTTTTTCCCCATGTGTCATTCAATGGCATAGACTGATGCCCCAGATGCAGACGTTTGCAATGTGTGTGTGAATGGGCTTTGCCCATTCTCAAGTGAAGAAATCGTTTGAAAATGTTCATAGCGTGTGAAAATACATCCAGGCTATGAAGCCAAGGGGCCCGCCAGAGTGTCTGCAACATTAACAGTGTCAGATCAGGAGAGACCCATGTCCTCAGAATCTCTCGTTCCTGGCCAAGAGTTTTCCGGCACCCAGGCCAGCTCTCCATTCATGAATCACCATTCCTTGCTCATCTGGGGCAAAACAAACCCTGATTGCCTTACATGCATCCTTTTGGCTAGGCTGGCTCCATTCTGTTCTTTCCCCCTTGGTGGTCAGTTCATATTTCATTCTGGCCTGAAAAATCTCTTTTTAGGACCCTGGCTTGTCTTGAGCTAGCCTGAACAGTGGGACAGGAAGGGTAACGCCAGGGACCCCTAAACAAAGATGTTTAGGGAATGGATGATCACACAGCAACCCAACCACCTGGTTTCCTGGGGATCTTCCACCCTCAAAGCTGGATAAGCCCAGCCTCACAACTGCACGAGCTGGCTTTGGTTCAGGGTGCTGGGGGTTTCTCCAGATGACACGTCAAGAACAAAGATTCTCCAGAGGCCTTTCTTGGGATAGGAAAGATCTTGCTGTTCTTTTATGTCTGTAGGAGACTTCCTTTCCCTAGCTGACATAAAATGACATGATGTGAACACGGGATTGAGAACATTTAACAGAATCCTAACAGCCTTTGGGTTACAAGGCAGAAGATGAGAAAAAGAAGTGCTCTCAACCCCGGGCCAAATACCAGAGTCAGCTCTTCCATGCTCACGTCAATTCCCACCTGCAAATTTCAGAGAAGGGGAAGAGGAGGACAAATTGGCTCCTTCCTTGCTGGCCCCAGAGGAGCAAGCATCCACTAGGCACTTTAAAGAGTAGGGATGGATCCACATGCCAATACTTAACAATCCACAATAAAGAGACAAACATGCTAATTATGACCCTGAACCTGTCTTACTTGCTGAAAGCCATGAAGAGGGTATTAAAGGATAAATGATCTTCACAGTAAAATCTATGACATTATGGTGAGAAAAATGGAAGTGCTAAGTTTGGGGCTTGAAAATTAAAATTTCAGCTGCAATTTAATTTAAGAAAATTAAATTTCTTCATGAGCACCTCCTAGGAAGCAGGTATGTTAGTGAACAAAATTGATGAAATTCTCTAACCTCTTGGGGCTTATATGCCAAGCACACAGACAATGCTTATGACTAAGGTTACCGAACTCAGCATCACATAAGCAAGACTGGTGTGTGTGCATTCTCTCCAAGGCACTTTTGATGAACCTGGAAAACTTCCTTGGGTTCAAAAAGGTCTTTTCCTTTTATGGCATAAGGGGGACAAAAAATTCCCCACTTAGAGTTTGTTCCTTGCATCAAGCTGTGTCCCACGGAAGTTGGTGGGTCTTTCCACTCACTGTGCTTTAGCTTCTTGAGATGCTGCTGTGGTAGATTGCCAGACAGGCAAAGGGTCCTGGAGTGGCACCACAGGAGAGGGGAAGGAGAGTGGGAAGACATGGAGGTAGAAGACAAGAGCAGACCGCCTCCCAGACAAGATGGGCAGGCAGCTAGAATGCTGTTGGCGACTTTATATTGGCCCTGGGGACTAGACATGGGTGTCTAACTTCACTGCACACCTGTTCTCACTCTTAGGATGTCCTAGGCAAATCAAACCAATTTGCCTTCATTGACATCTAGTAAAATTACAAGTTGTTTTACTCTTCCCAGCATCTATTCCACTTTTCTTTGGTCTCTTCTTTATTTTGAAAACTCAAATGAGTTTCCCAGTGTTTAAACGCAAAGTGCAATAAATTCCTGATGATTCAAAGCTCTATCATCAGCATTCTGGGCTTTCTGAGCTAAACAGGGCCATTCACACCAAATTAACACCACCACCTTGTCACAGAAATGATTCTTATACTTGCCACAATACACACAGGGGGTCCCTAAAAGAGCAAGATGTGGGACACAAGTTCTTCCACCCCAAAGCCAAGGCTCTTTCCACTATTCCAATCTCTTCCCCAGAAGAGGATCCAGACCCTTATTTTTTTTTATTATTCTTATGCCATCTACCTTCTCTCTGGCTAATTCTTCAAGCATTCACTCTGAGACCAAGGCCTATTCAGGGGCATGGAAAGATGACAGACACTCTGTCAGGACTTGTTAAACATTCTAAAAAGGATCTGCTGCCCTTAGCATGAGATGTGTTTGCATAGCTCCGGGATTTAAATTATGATGCTATCATTAATCATTAAAAGGAGAAAAGAGTGCATTTTTAATATTCAGATATCATATTCCTCAAGAACTTGGAAATGATGCTTTACAAAGCAAATAATCCATACTGCAAAGAGTAATTGCCAAGAGCAAATTATAAGTATGTGCTGAGTTGACCCCAACCCTGCTCTTGTGGGTCATGTACCAACAAGCCAGGCCACACGGGATGCACAGGTGTTCTGGGAGCCCAATGTCACTGTGAACAGGACTTTGCAAAGCCCTCAACAAAGGCAGTTGAGGGCTTCAAAAGGCAACCCCGAGAGGCCTGGGCTCAGCTCAGAGCAGACAGGGCATCCTTTTTGGTTACAGTAGCTCCAGGGTCCTACTCCTCAGACCTTCAGGCTTCGGTGAGTCATCCCTAAGAAGCTCAGTGACTCCGCGTAAAAACTAGGGCTTTCTTCTCCAAAGTAAGCCCCCAGCATTCTAGGGCCTACTTTTTGGCAGATCTATGGAATGCTTGTCCAGATAGGAGTAGATGCAGCCCTGCAGTGGTTAGTCAGGGATGAGGACCAATTGCTGCCATTCCCTGTAAAGCTGTCTTTCAAAGAATGTTGACTTCTATTTATTTGGCCCGGCTTGGTTGAGCAGAAGCAGGAGTGAGCCTGGCATAAGCCTCCCTCTCACTTTAACAACACACTTTTGTTACCCAGAAAGATGGTGAGGACCCAGAAGGGCTTATAAACTTACTCTCAGCTTTATTTTTAATAGTAGCCACAATGCTGGCAGTAGAAATGTATATTCCCCAAAAGGCATATCCTCTGGGCACACATGTATGCATATGCTTTTGTTTAGTGATATTTATTTATTTCAGTAACTTTCCTTAGGTCACAAATATTGAGAATTCTTTTTATTGTTTTACAGTTCTTCTCAAGTATTTGCATGGGTTATGTTTAGTAGCCTCTGTAAATATATTAATAGAAATTTTACCGGGAGAGATATTTTCCTTTTATTATATAAATGTTTATCACAGGGGAAAAAGCAAATTTACCAAGACTCAATATGGAGGAATAATTAAGTACTGTTTTTGCACTCTAACAAAGAGATGAACATTGCTTCAGCTGTTAAATACGGCATATGTCTCACAATTAGGTATTTAAGCGACAGATTTCTGTTAGTCACATTATAACTTAGTTCCAGTGATGCAGAGTGATTTGAGATGCTGTATCCTATTTTGTGCTTATCAAGCAGTCCCAATGTGCAATTTGTCCTGTCAATTGGCTCTTGGATGTGTGAAGCTTGGAAATACGGTCATTGTCACTGTCAAAGACAGAAGTGATTTATCTGGAAGGCACTGAAGTATGCCCCTGAACCCAAAATCGCTTAATACAAATGACACCACTTTGAAACATGCACTCCTCATCGGGCCCCTTCTGGTGAGCTAGCCTCTGCATGGTCAAGAACCTGGCGCTGTTCTACTTAGTGGCACAAGAACAATTCCTTTCATGGTAAGTCTGATGTCTCTGCTTTTGCTTTCTGATCAGTGGATCTACTGGAAAGGGGCAGAAATTCAGCAGAGAACGCTGAGCCCTAACATGTTCACAGGAAGTTCTCTAAATGATAAATTCATATCAAGCACGCTGATTGCATGTTATCCTCGCAAATGGATTCAAGGGACAAACACTGTGGCAGGTGAAAAATGTCACCAAGTTTAGTCCTTGCAGCACTTTATCAATGCATTTTCCTTAGTGTGCGACTTGTTAGGAAGGGACTAGAGAAGATACTAAACATTTAGAAATATGAGACAACATTTGGGTGGAAGCAATAAAATAAATACAGCAATCTACTGGCTACAAGTCTAGAGCTCTTAATCAAAGGCCAGTGGAGGTCTGAAACAAGAGAGTCACCCCAAGGCTAAGTAAACATGGAATTACCATGTATTCCAGAGAAAGGAATACCTATGTTCAAACAAAAGCCTTTACATCAATGTTCAGAAGCTTTATATGTGATACCCCAAAACTGGAATCAGTCCAGACATCTTTCAGCAGGTGAATGGTTAAGTAAACTCTGGTCCATTCATATCATGGGACACTACTCAGTATTAAAGGAAGGTGCTATTGATACTTGGAACAACTTGGATGAATCTCCAGAGAATTCTGTTGAATGAATAAAAGGAATCCCAACAGGTTACATACTGTTTGATTCTGTTTATATATCATTTTTGAAATGACAGAATTTAGAAATGGAGAATACATTAATGGTTGCCAAGGGTTGGGAATGGGGGTGAAGGGTGGGAGAGGTGGGCGTGGCTATAAAAACGTCATTGTTGTGAGAGACATGTTTAGTATCTTGATGTGGAGGTGGAAATATAAATTGCATAGAACTAAATACCCACACACACAAATTGAGTACAAGTAAAACTGGGAAAATGTGAAGACTTGGTGGATTGGATGAGTGTGGTATTACACTATATATATACAGTTTTTCAAAGAGAGAAACAGAGTCAGATATATATGGAACTTCTCTGGATTATTTCTTAACAACTATGTGTGAATCAATTCTCTCAAGAGAAATTTCAATTTAAAAAGTCATCGCATCCATCTCATAAGTGATTTTTCTAATAAAACTCCCTTGATTTATAATTATTATCAAAATTTGTAACATATTCATGTTGTTTTGATCAATGGCTGGCTATGTGTACTAATTGTAAAGATAGTTCAACCCAGAGAAATATTTAAATTTGAAGATGTATGATCACAGAAAGTACTTTTTGAAAATTTCAATTATTTCTATAATTTTCTTGCAGAGAAAAGATAACAGGGTGGGAAGTAAAAGATTAAACAACCGTTCCACAATCCATTCTCTCCCTTTATGGGAGAAAGGGGGAATGACCCTAGAGGGAAAAGTGACCTGGTCTAATCTCCTTGTCCACTTGTTAATGACAACTGGGCTGTTTGTTATCAGGCAAGTCCTTATCTAAAAATGCTTTTTTGCAAGCTGTACCTCTTTGCCTAGAATTGCTCCTGGGAACAAATCTGAAATCTGTGGAGTTATGTCACATGGCTTCTGGGAAACTGTTCCTCAGGCTATGTAACTAAGTATACATAGAAGACGTTAAAAGGGCTTGCTTCTGCATAAGCAGTTTAACCACCTGAGTCTGAAGTATTTTCTGTGTTCCTCTGGGCCTGACAGTTTATGATGTAGCAAGGAAGGGGTAGAAGACCCATGCTGACAGTCCCAGGATGCACCTCGGTTTGCTGGGCCTCCTGATTATTTGTTTCCTTTCACATTGTTAGTAAAATTTGGTACTGGGTTTGGAAATGTCTGATTTGATTTGAATATCCAATTCTTTGTATAATCTCATAGAGTAATCAATAGAAGACTTTGAAACATACATTTACTTGTATTATTTTAGGACGACAGTCAGCTGGGGAATGGCAGGGGTTGAAGGACTGTTAGAGACCAGGAAGGAAAAGAAATGTTATAAAGTTTATAATAACTACAGAAGAGCTATTATAAAGAATGCTGCTGTGAACATGGGAGTGCAGATTTCTTTTCAGGTTACTGTTTTCACTTCCTTTGGATAAATTCCTAGAACTGAATCATAAGGCAGTTCTAATAATCATTTTTGAGAAGCCTCCATACTCTTTTCCATAATGGCTGTATTCATTTACAATCCCACCAACAATGTACAAGGGTGCCCTTTTCCCCACATCCACACCAGCATTTCTTATCTCTTTTCTTTTTTACAGTAGCTATTCTAACAGTGTTAGACATGAGGTGATATCTAACTGTGGCTTTAATTCTCATTGCCTTAATGACTAGGGATATTGAGCATCTTTTCATGTGCTTGTAGGCCTTCCTTACATCTTCTTTGAAGAAATGTCTGCTCAGGTCCTTTGCCCATTTTTTAACTGGGTTATTTGTTTTTTTGCTATTGAGTTGAACAAGTTCTTTTTATATTTTCAATAATAACCCCTTAGAGGATACATGGTTTGAAAATATTCTTCCCCATTCCATAGGTTGTCTTTTCACTTTGTTGATGGTTTCCTTTGCTGTGCAGAAGCTATTTAATGTGATCTAGTCCCACATTTACTTTTTATTATGTTGTTTTTGCTTTAGGTGTCGTATCCAAAAAATCATCACCAAGACCCAATAGCCAAGACATGGAAACAACCAAACTGTCCTTTGGTGGATAAATGGATAAAGAAGCTGTGATAAATATAGTTTTTATAACTGCATACATATAGATATAGATATAGATTGATTGGTAGCTATAGATGATAAAGATTTGTCTCCACACAATGGAATATTACTCAGCTGTGAAAAAAACAAAGAAATCTTACCATTTGTAACAACACGGATGGACTTTGAAGGCATTATGCTAAGTGAAATAATTTAGAGAAAGACAAATACTGTATGACCTCACTTATATATGGTATCTAAAAACAAATTAAAAAATCATAGAAAAAGAGATCGGATTTGTGGTTACCTGAAATGGAAGGGGAGGGAAGGGAGAACTGAGGGAAGGTGGTCAAAGGTACAGACTTCCAGTTTTAGGTAAGTAAGCACTGGGGTAGAAAAGTACAACATGATTACCGTAGCTAACATTGCTGTGTGCTATTTGGGAAAGTAGGTAAGAGAGTAAATCCCACGAGTTATCAGAAGGAGACTTTTTTTTCCTTTTTTTCTTTCTTCTCTTTTTATTTTATCTATGTGAGAAAATGGGTATTAGCTGAACCTACTGTGATAATCATTTCATAATATATGTAAATCAAACCGTCATGTTTTAAGCTTTAAATACAGTGCTTTATGTCAATTATTTCTGAATAAAGCTGGGAAAAAGAAACAGTGCCTAGCATTAAGTTAAAAAAAAGAAAAAGAAAGAAAAGCTTATTTATGATTTATTTTTAAAAAGATGTTATTTTGGTATTTAGGTTATACTGACTACATTTAAAAGAGCCATGTAGCAATTTTGTATAAAATCACACTACTTAAAATATGATAGAAATTACATCCTTTGCAACTATTTAAACCTATGATGGAAATGTTTGCTGTATACTTAAAAATGTATGGTCAACTAGAATATTGATATAACTTATAGAACACTGAATGAAACGCCTAGAATATCTTACCTGATGGTTTTTACTTAAAAGGTCCACTCATAATTAGACAAATGCCAGCTCAAACTACACTGAGGTAACTTTCTCACCAATCAGACTGGTAAAAATGGAAGGGTGGCACACATCGTGTTGTTAAGGTCATGGAGAAACACTCCCATACATTGTGGATTGGGTTGCAAATTAATATAACCTTTCTGGAAGGGATTTGGTAATACATAACAAAACTAATGACTATCAGTGAATGCATCTACCCCTGGCTCAATGCTAATTTAAGTGAAAGATAAAAAGATTTTTTTTATGAGCATATGTCGTTAACTAAACAATGTTCATATCCTGAAGAGTAAATTTAGTTTTAAGATACATACAGCCAAGGATCTGGTTTGGGTCGAAATGCACCCCTTCATGCTGATTGGATCAATCTATTTTAGTGATGCGTGACAAATTCTACTCTAGTCATCCTAGTGTACGCACGCGCACGCGTGTGTGTGTGTATGGAATAACACCTTTGACAATCAAAATCTGTAACCAGTCAAGAGCTTTAAATGTCTTATTTACTTCATGTTTCCAAATAGAACTCAAGGCATGTGAAAGTAATTTTTGATGACTAACCCTATCACACTTTTATATTCTCAGTTAAAACTCATCTCATCTCAGAACCACAGCTTTCCTGCTATTTAACTACTGATCCAACCAAGGAAATATTGTAACTAATGGACAGTATTGTTCCTACTCACCTCCATACCAGAGGGGTCACATTGAAAAAGCCCTACAGGATTCTCCTGCCAGATTTCTTTATAAGAAAGGAGAATGACAGGAGCAAGTTCTTATACAGGTTTTGTATTGCAGCTTTGAAGGGTGTCTGGTTAAAGTCACTGCTGCTGAGTGTATGCTTAAGAGAAGAAAAATAGGGAACTTTCTCTTTCAATGTTGGGAAAATAAGAAGAAGGAGCGAAGCAGACTCACAGGAATCTTTTGAAGTGACTGGCCTCTTCAGCAAGCACATTTATTTTTAGCAAGAGGGCACTTACACTGGAGCAAGGGTTTCACATTTTGATGGGTTAAGGAAAAGCAAGAAGCTCTTGTGTTATTTTTCAAGAAGCAGCTGCTCAGTGGTCAAAAGTCTTACTTTCAGCCACAGTACAGTACTACTAGTAGTGCAAAGAGTACAATCCCTGCCCCATAGACAGATTCAGAATCGTTTTCCTCTGATTTGCTCAGCAGAAGCACAGCCATGGAGGCTGTCAGCCCAGAGAAGCAGAAAATGCAGCCAACAGAAGGAAAGTCTGAGCAGCCGGCAAAGAAGCCAGGAAAAGGTCTAGTCCATATCCTCTGAAAGGTGACTGACTCCAGGCCCCAGGGACCTCATACGCATAAACAAGATAGTGACACTATCACAGATCCAAGCCAGGAAAGCAGATCCATCCCTCGGTAAAAACTTACTTTCAATGTTACAGGAAACATCTCTTTAGAAAGGCGAATACCTTCCCTGTAAATTCACTGGGTTTTACATAGGGGTCTTTGCACACTGACTTTGTTGACTGAACTCTTCCAATGTTCTTCCAGTGGGCCGCTGTGTGTGTCCACGTTCTCATTTTCTCTCCATCTCCAGCCTCACAGGGAGGCTGAGATGCTTAATGTGATAAGACCTACAAGGACCTAAAGGACAACACGTGGACCTGAAAGAGTATAAAGTCTTGTCACGGACACCACTGGGGCTGGTTCAGCCTGTCCCTCCTTGTTTCACCAGGAAGGCAGTGGGACCGTTCGCTTTCTCTGTCAACTTGACTGGGCCACGAAGTGTCCAGACACTTGGCATGTCTGTGAGGGTGTTTCTAGATGAGATTAACATTTGAGCCCTTAGACTGTGTAAATCAGACTGCCCTTCCCAAGGTGAATAGACCCTGTATAATCCCTTGAGAGCCTGAAGAGAGTAAAACCTGGCATACAGGAGAATTTGCTCTCTCTGCCTGACGGTCCCTCTTTAAGCTGAGACATTGGCCTTCTCCTGCCTTTAGATCTGGACTCGGCTTGAACTATATCATTGGTTCTCCTGGGCTTCCTGCTTGCTGTCTGCAAGTTCTAGGACTTCTCAGCTTCCATAATCACATGAACCAATCACTTTTAATAAATTATTACATATAATAAATATAATATATACACACCAACTAATAAACAGTCTCGTGGTTCTGTTTCTCTGGAGAACCCTAATACAGGAGGGATTCCCACTCCACCACCACCTTCCCCTCCTCCCGACCCACACCCACAAATTCTCTTCCCCACTGTCCCTTCTCCTCATGTTAGAGATGGTGTGAATGTTCCTCAATTACTGCCAGCTCTCAACCTCTAGAATAGTGATTCTACACTGAGTCTTAGTTGTGAAGTCTTAGACTTGATTTCCCTTCAACACTAAGTTAAGTTATACTTGGGAAAATAATAGTCTTTGTACCCTTTGTTTCTAGAGGGAACAGGCCATCTTAGCCTCAATAGGAAGTGCACTTACTTGAATTGGCAGGAGTTAAGAGCAGACAAGATCTGCCTTAAGGAGGTCTTGGCATCTCTCTCTGGCAGCTCCCTCAACAGATGGCTTCACTCAACCCAAGTGCCTAGGACCCTCTCTCTGTGCTTCTTACAAGTTTCCTCCATTTTGCCTTGTATAAAAATATCTAGGAATTTTCATAAACAGCCCATGTTAGAATGTAGACTTCTGGGATGCAGAGACATGTGTCATATTAACAGCAGAGACACTCTGCTTGAGCTCAATATTAAAGGAATGAAAAAATCAATTAACTCTCCTTAACCTCTAATGTTTTAATGGCATAATTATATACCTGGCATTATAATTTTCAAACTCAAATTCCAGGCTAATTTCATGGGAAGAGTTTCTTTTTTGACATTGTTCTATTTGTAATGGTGAATGAATGATAATTTAATAATACTAATAATAGTTTTAATTAATCACATGAATGACTGGGCACCCTGAGAAAATAAAGATACAACCAACCTGATATTTAAGGGTTTTTTTTTAATTCATTTTCCTTCCTGATCGGTCAAAGGGAAGAGGAGCAGGCAGGAAAGATTCCAGACTGGGGGTGGTTTTGTTTGCTTTGATGGGTCTCCTGTTTGTTCAAGGTTTCTCTAATGCCAGGCCTCTGCCATCACAGCTGGCAGTTAAGTCTCTTACTTTGTTCAGTGCTTTTCACAAAGCTTGCGCGATCAGAAGGTAACACAGGAGTACCAGTACTTCCAGAGGGAATGTGCCCAGAAGGCAAAAAGGCAGAGCCCAGAGTTTGGCGTGGGCATGAACTGATAAGGAAACCTTCCTTTTTGGAAGCCAACTACGAGGAGGAGGCCAAAGTCTCTTTTTTTGTCTGTTTTGTTTTGTTTTTAGATTCCACATATAAGTGAAATCATATGGTTCTATCTGACTTATTTTGCCTAGCATGGTACCCTCTAGGTCCATCCATGCTGTCAGAAATGTCAAGATAGAGAATATAACCAACAATATTTTAATATCTTGTTTTGGTGAGACAGGCTAGCTACACGTACTGTGGTGAGCATTTAGTACTGTATATAATTATCTAATCCCTTTGTTGTACATCTGAAACCAGTGTAATATTGTGTATCAACTATATTCCAATAAACACAACAAACAAAAAGGCAAGTCTCCCACCCAAGCCGAGAGGCCTGCCCTGCCTCCTCAGCGCTCTCCCTCATGGATTAGTTTTTCCTAACCCTCTCCTGCAGCCCTCTCTGTCAGTCAGACTCTCGGTCTGGGTCAGGAGCAGGGACCCCCTGCCCTGTCACTTAACATCCCCCACATCTGTGCAGAAACCCAACGGTCAGGTGGGGCTCCTTCTGTGACAGGAGGGCCTTGCTACCCCTCAAGAGCCGATGGCCCAAATCAAACGTTGTCCTTCTCTGTCCACACTCACTCTGCCATGCCTGGTGGCCATTCAGTTGAGGGGCTAAAGGAAAAAACAGCTCTTGAAGCTTCTCCCTGATTCCACCAAAAAACCCACCCACCCTACCAGAAACCATGCTATGGCAAGGGGGTATTTCCTTCCACTGAACAAATAGATACAGTTAAAAATTTTTTAAGTTGGGAGGGAGGCCACATTCCCCAACAGTCAAACCTTAGTCCTAATATATTAATTACGTAGACACACACTCCACCAACTTCCTAAAACTCGTTCCTTGCAACACTGTGTGCATGAATGCTAAAAGAAACATCAGCATCCCTGAATTAGAAGTGGTGTGTGTGTGTGTGTGTGTGGCACAAGGAAACATGCCTCAGCTTTTCCTTCTGTAGAGGTGTACAAGTGGGAAAAGTAATAGATCTGAAAAATCTCAATTTGTTCTCCTTCATTTTCATTCGGAAAAAATACAAAATGATAACATAATTTAAGCCCTAGATAATGAACTACCCCTAAGCAAATTAAACTCACCATCACCCCCAATCATCCTCGCAAAAGCAGAGAAAAGGTGAGATTTTTACTCTTCTAACTGGAAGCCTAGATTTAAAGAAAGCCTATATTCAAAGCCTCAAGTCATATACACCGCCCCTCCTCCAAAATTTTTGATCCTTCTGTTAGATTTTGGTCTGGACAAAAGGTTTAGAATATGATAACGTCATCTTGTCTTCAAAATGTATAGGAAATCCCACCGATTTCAATCTGCCAATAGACAGCCCAACAGCTACTTGCTCTTCGCTCCCCGTGAAACATGAATCCCCAAGCCTCCCCACTTGTGGTTCTAGAAAAAAGTAAACTCAGCTAATATCACCCAAATTAATGTGGCAACATCTCCTACCACCTTGATTGCCGCCAAATAGCTTGCAATAAAAGAACAGTCACTTCTTGTGGGGTGTCTCCAAGGAGATAGATGCCCCTATGGCCCCGAAAAGCCTGCAATCCCCCTGTGGCTTCCAGAACTGTGCTGGGTTCTTACCAACCTGAGAAAAGGGCCTCCCTCCCAGCTCAGGGCCTCCCTTGCTCACGAGAGCTACACAGCTCCATATTGTGCTCAAAGCGGTTCTGTTTCTCTTGAATCAGTCCAACCCTCTTCCAGCTAAAGGAATATTCAAATCCAAATCTGTGCTGGATGGAAGCAGACATCACATCCTCCTCCTCCACCTCCCTCCCGGCCAACAGCCCCAAAGCAGAAGTCTCTGCCCAACTCCCCTTTTCAACCCGAAGCCCTCAGACACTGTGGGAGGACAGGTAGATTCTTGTACTCCTCACTTCTGGGCCCCAGCTCAGCCAGGCATAAGCGACTTTTTGATCCTACAATAAGATGAAAACAAAGCATAATCCTCATCATTTGAAGACAATACTGCTCTAAGTAATGACCTGATTAGGAAAAAAACAAATGAAATTTTAAAGAACAACAATATTCAGTTTTATATCAACAGGAAATTAAATTTTAAAAAGCTTAAGACTTTGAATCATTTTGTTTATGGATCTCATCTCATCATCCCAGACATAAAACTAATAATAACACCAGACATCTGTGAAGTGACAACTATCGGGCACCACTTTATGTGCCTAATATAGGAACTCACTAATTCCCACAGTTCACTTGCAAGAGGAGTACTGTCATTCCCAATTTAGACAGGCGGCACTGAGGCACAGAGAGGTTAAGTCACTTGTCTGAAGTCACACAGGCATTTGGGATTCAAAGCTCAGCTCTTAAGTGCCTCTCAGATCAGTTATTTGAATCAAAATGGGATCTGCATTCAGACACTCTCCCTCTTTGCTCAAGGGCCTGAACAAAGGTTTTTGAATGGCTTGGCTTTAAGACTGACCTATTTCTTGGTGCAGGATCTCAACCACAGATGGTACAACCACAAGAGAAAAGAAAAGCTATACTTGCCTACTAAGATCAGGCACATAAAGAACCCAAAGTCTCACCTTATGATATATACTGTTACTTAAACTAGTTTTGTTTTTTAGGGTGAGCCCTATAGTCTCCAGATTATGTCTCCATATGCTCTTTGTGATACCGAGTTACCATTTTATAGCTCTAAGACAGTCTTTCCCTGGATGTGAATAAGTAAGTTGAAGCCACATGCTATAGGTTCTAGCAAGTTTTCCTTCATTCTAAAAACCCTGCTAATTGACCTAACTCATGGACAGTCCCTAACCAAGAGTTCCTTTCAGAATAGCACCATCACCGCACCTCCACCCTCTTTACTACCAAGCTGTGTTCTCCCCACATGGTCTTGCCAATACTCACTGCAGCCCCCACCGTCTCAAAACATTAACAGAAGGCTGCATGGGGCCCCCATGGCCCTCTGAAGGGGGCAGGGCTCTCTGTTGCCAAGAGGAAATTAATCCCTCCTGGGCTGGCCTTTTTTTTTTCCCTCTCACAGGTACTTCTCCTTGGTAGGAAAACGGGAACAAAGCAAAACTTGCAAATTGCAGGTGCTGGTCGGAACAGACCAGCCCAAAGATTGGTCCTGAAGTCTCCCCTTAAGGGTGATAACCAGAGCAGAAAGGGCCTGAAATCCCAGTAGCTCTGTGGGGAGTGATGCACATTAAAATGACAATCTGATGTTGTGCTATTTTTTATTATATAAATGTAAAAGTTGACTTTATGCTTTCTTCAAATATTATTAAACAGAGAGCTTCACAAATTTTATGAAATCTTCACATTTTTTGAAGGTAACAGTGTTTTGGGTGTTATGCAAAAATAATATTGCAATATAGGGTATTGTCATTTTGCTGGAGTTTGGCAATCGCCACAGGACCTGAGAAGTTCAATGCAAACTTGATTGTACATGTGCATTTATATAAGAGTGGAATCTTCATTTTAATCAGAGTCCCAAAGGGATTAGCAATGCAAAAGAAGAAACGGTACACTGCCTGAAGTAAATTCCTAGAAGTAGAACTATAGCAGTGATGAATATAAATGCTTTTAAGATTTTGATGTGTGTTTTAGAATTGCCTTTCAGAAACATTTTGCAATTTTTATTCCCAATAGCTCCACAGGAGTCTCTTTGCACATACCACCCATTTTTCCACAATGGCAGTCATCATTGTGAGCAAGTTTGTCAATTTAACAGATGAAAACTGTTATTTTTTGATAGCTAGGAAGATTAAATTTTTTCATATGTTTATTGCCAATCTTGATTTCTTCCTTGGTAAGTGGCCTGTTCAATCTCTTTGCCCCTTTTGGTTTCACAGATTTTGATTCACAGAGGGTTGTGAATCTTCTTTCCAATATTTGTATCTCACTTTGTTTTATATCACACTCCAGTGGCCAATATGTTCAGAAAGACAGATAATACTGGTGATAATGGCAATCCTGGTCTGTAGCCTGAATTTATTTGAAATGCAGGGCAATTCCAGAATCAGAGATATGCCAATGAACAAACACAAGCAGCCAGATGCATTTCAACAAGTCTGTGTTACCTAATGATCAATTTTCAGTAGCTCAGGTAACTGGTAACCAAGAGCTTCCTACATGCATTACAAGATGATATAAGAGGCATGTTCTCATTTCTTTCCCAAGTTTAACATCTCAGAAATTCTAAGATTAATTTCTAGCACTTAGAAGATCATAAGAACCTTTCTGACTATATCCATGCAGCTTTAAAATTCAGTCAGAGGGGGAGAATCAGAAAAAGTCATCTACAAAGAACACACAGACCTCCGGGAACAATTTGCTGCATTACAATGACATGATACTGAGTGAACTTTTCCATGAAGCACATAATTCTCTAACAATCAATTTAGTTTATCACAATCTTAGGAAACAATTTATATACCAAGATATATGCATATATATACACATAAAAATATTGACACGTACATATTCAGATGTGTAGGCACACATCATGTATAATTAATCTTGTACAGTCAAAATTCTATACATATCGATCATGGGAGAGAGAAAATACAGAAGAATGCCAAAATAATAAATCATTTGGCTATAGACCTTCTACAAGATGACAGCTCCTGCTTCTCTAGGTTATCTCTTTGTGAATAAACAGAAGTACATTCCCTGAAGCAAGACAAGACTGAAAACATAGGCAATGAAACCACCAGCAGTCAGTGCAGCCTGATCTGTGAAATACCCCACTAGCTCATGCAGCCATTAGTTTCACATCTCCTCCATAGAGTCCAAGGCAAAACGCGGGCCATGACTGATGAAAACCATGGAGCGTTCTCTAGCTATCAAACATCCAGCCTCTCCAGCAGAGTTCCGAAACAGCATCAGTTCTAAACTGGGAAATCAAGGGTTCAGGCTGGCTGTGGCAGCAAATCCATTATTCTGAGGTGAGACAGACCATATAACTTGGGGAGCTTTTCAGGCTATGCTGAATCAAGTCATAAGTCCTTAATATTTCCTTTCTAAAAAGTCCATCTTTCCCAGTATTTACATAAGCGTACTCAGTGCACAGCAAGGTAACTGCCAAAAAATGGTAGATTTGGAAAAACCCCAGGAAGCTGTGGCCCCTCGACATATGTGCTGTGTGGATATTGGTGTGTGCATACAGTGTACTGTACAGGAGTCCTGCAGAGACATTCCTGTCCTGCCATTAGCCATCTAGCCATCTCAGTGCCTCATCTCAAACTGGCAGAGAAGCCGGATATAAATCACTTCTGGCTCTTTAATGAATAAAACATGACACCACCAGTAGCTGGGCAGGGGTCTAAGGGCTATAATGGAAGACAAAGAAAAAAAATCACATGCTTAAGTGCCAATCACTGCTCTTTAAATGATAAATTGTTTGAGCGTTTCCTAACATTTTCTTTAAAGAAAATAACCATTTGCTATCCATAACAGATTAGAAACTGGTCAGTTTCTAATGCATACAGTATAAGAGAAAACCTTGAACAGAAATTAGGCAGCAGGGCTGATTGAAAAAGTGGTCTGATTCTAGTGTCCCTGAGTTTCTTATTCTCATAGGGTTTTCTACACACTCCTATCACAATTCCTGGGGGCCGCTGGAACTCTAGTCCAATGTAAAGACTATGCCATGTGCAAACCCCTCTTCCTCTCCTTTTTCCTCCTGCATGGAGATAAACTCAAACTATCCACAGAATTTTATTAGAAGGGAAGGAACAAAACAGGAAACAGAAAGAAAATGTTAATCCACTTAACAGGTAAACAGGCAGAAAACAACAACTTTTGGATCCTAAGATATCTAATCTTTATCATTAGCTGAATCACAGATTTTATAGCAAGTCATTGGACTAACTGACCCATGTTCTTGAGCAAATTACTCCTTCTCGGTTCCCTCATCTACAAAATGAGGATTCATTCAACACATGTTTGAGTGTCTATGCTCTGTCCCACGCTGAGAACACAGCAGCAGGGAAAAAAGTCAACTGAAACTAAGAGCCCATTATGTAATAAAAACAGTCTCTGTGGTATGGTATCGGGTGGTTACAGGGAAGAAGTTAAATGAGGCTGTGACTAAATGTCCAGCACACCGTGAAGTCTCACAATGGTAACAGCCAGGCTGGAGGCGGTTGACCATATGACAAACTGATGTGGCCCGGCTCGCTCAGTCCGGCTTGGTCTCTTCTCCTTCAGTTTCCACATCCTCTTTATTTCTGTCTTCTAGATCATTTGGTAGGGACCAATTTCCTCCTGAAACATGTGCCTAACTCCTTCCCATGCTGTCTACAGACAGACGAAGATGAAGCAGCTCCCTTCAGAAGATCTCTCATTGCCTAGTGATCAGACAGGAGCATCCTCCCATCTCCAGCCCGACTGAGGGACACGAGAAATGTACGGGCTCAGAGTCCCACAAAGGCCCATTGCTCATCACGTCTGGAAGACACCAGCTAGTTCCTGCCCTCCACTTGCGTTAGGAAAGGATAGTTTTGCTAAAGCAGTTTAACAGTATTGTAATGCCAAAACATTCAGTGATTGGAATAAATATAATTGATCTATGCTGGCATCTGTGTGACAACTGCCCACAAGAATGGACAGAACAGGCAGTCACCTTGAGGATCCTGGGAAAATCATACAGAAATAGGTGGACAGGTGGGAGAGTGCTCATGTCAGAGAAGTTTCAGACTTCTTTATAATGCGGGACATAGGGAGACACTCTCCATTTACACTTTCTATTTTAAAGATAGTTCCATTTTAACTAATATGTTTAGCAAAAAGGTTCTGTAAGAAGTTTCTACTCATCTAAAGAGCAGACACCAAGGGTCTGCCTACCTAACTGCTGGGATTGGGCTTAGAAAGCCTCTTTTGCAGTAAATGGAAATCAATAAAGCGCTTGCTGCTTTGAAGATAGATTTATGTGCTGGGCCATGCTCTCCTCCAAGGGACCTTATAGATGAAATAAATTTACTTGGTTATCCATTGTCTAATTTGACCTGTGGGAAATGTTCATTTCAAGCAGGAAGAAAAAAAAATTGAACTGAAAACTATCTGGAGGCAACTTGGCATCTAGCTGACATGAGGGACAAAGGCATTTCAGTCATAGTTCCAGGAGCTAGTTCCACGAGAATATTGGTAGGACTAACAGTAAGAAATCAGCAGAATTTTACTTTAAGCCATTTGAAAGTTTTCTTTATAATAAACAGAACTGCATTTAGTCAAGGGCACCAAGACTACAACACATCTTGTCTCAAACAGTTTTTATTCTTTTATGTGTGCCAAAAATAATTATTGTGAAACTACATTTCAATAAGTAAATGATTTCAAGTGGCATTTTAGTCAAATACGATTTGGAGCAACAAAAGCTTGTATCACCAATATCTAATAGAACATTCATAAACATAAATGTGATACAACCACTTCTAGGGTAGAAGACAGATTTCTATCAATTCAAACATCTGTGAAGCATATAAACATATTATATATGTAATATATACCTGCCTTATTTTGTTCATAATTATATTAACTTCTCTTTTTCTTGACTGGACAGTTCTCATAAAACTGGGATTCTGGTCTGAGTACTAAATCTACTTGGGAAAACACTTTAATTTGAACACCACCAAAACAGAATTTTCAGAAGCTATAAATATGTTACACTGATTAAAGAATGGAAAACAAGCATTTGTTGACTCAAAAACAAGTATTTTCTGGCATCTAAAATATGCCAGACGCTATGGTAGGCATGTAGAGAGAGAAGTAAGTACAAGAGAAAACAATCTCTGCCTTCATGAAGGAAGAGAAAAATCCTGTGTTTGCATCTGCTGTAGAGCAACTAGAACCAGTGACACTTGCCACTCCCGGGGGCTGCCATGGCCTGGAAGGCAGGTCACCCACTGAACCCAGACACTAATGCCTCAGGTTCACCCCATCATTCTGCACAGGGTCCAAATTCACTTATTTGATATCAACTGAAGTTAATGCTCTACTTCCAAACTGAATGATTGCTTTTGGTCATAAAGTAAAATGTAATTTTGTGGTTTACAATTACTTTGAACAGTTGATCAAAAGGGGCTTACTAATAAATATCAAATGACCACTTCCAAGAAATATATGCTTTTCTAAATCATTAGAGACAATGCAAGTAATCAGTTGAGGCAGACCTATGGTTTTGGGATCTCTAGAGGGAAGGTTTTAGGATTAAGATGCAGAAAGAACCCGTTGAATCCTAGAACAACTTAAGAAATGACAAACTTCTCCATTTCTTGCCACTCATTCGATTCTTGTTTTAATCACACAAATAGATAGTACCCATGGATATTTACAGATCAGTAAGTATATAGAGTATTACAGATCAATGAGTATATAATGGGTGGTTTTATATCCTCATAATGGTACTAGGGGTACAACCAAAAAAAGATGAGTTTGTGATCAAGTTGGAATGGACAACATGAAGTGATTCCCCAACAATACAAAACAGTAGATAATTAAGTGCTGGGTTATGGAATTCTTCCAACAGGAGGTCATAAGAGACAAGATTTAATTAGCCTAAGGTGAACTGGCCTTGAACAACGGGTTGAATAGGTTAAAAAGGAGAGATGTGGCATAAGGCCTACTTGAGGAATTAGTCATGTGCACTGGTGGAGGGAAGAAGGTTGTCTGTCTAAAGTAGGGTTCGTGTTTTGGAGAGAAATTTCTTGTAATGCTGGAGATGTAAGAGATTGTGAAAGGACTTGACCAATAAGGGTTCAGACTGGATAGAATCAATGAGAGCAAGCCAAGAAAAATTATGCAGAGGTGAGTCAGATGATGAAAGCAGTGTTTACAGACAGTTAATCTGGTGGAAATGGCCCAAGTCAACCATAATGTGACCTACCATTCATAGAGAAAAATGTTGTACCTCAGTGGAAAACTATGTGTTGTCCCGACTCAAGAGAACAGCCCTCTGAGTTACCGGATTTTGGCTCTATGAGAATATTTTACAACTCTGTAAGTTACAAGTGAGTGATCACAACACAAAATAATTCTTGCATATAGATGTGCAAATTCTGTCCTGTGCAGAGGCAGTTTGCGTGACTTTCCATCTCCCTCCTCCTACCTCCCGCGTGAAGCAGTGGAAAACAATTTTTGTTTCCATTTGCACATTCATTTCAGTGAACCTTTTCTTCTGACTCCTTTGGACTGGCTATAACATCTGCCTGGCTGCCTCATGGACTGCTGTGTAGAATAAAGTCAGAACACATGTTCATTTTATATCTGTATGAAAGTCAGGATTCAGCCTTTTGCAGAGATGCCTGCTGGAGGATAAAGTCACTGTGCAGGCATGGCTCCCTGACAGAGGCCAGTGCCGGTGCACGTGGAGGGGAGGGAAAAAGCCAGACTCTTCAAAGAAGATGATGGTGAGACGTGGTGACTGAAGGGGTACCCTGAATAATTCCCAATTCATCCGCATGGTCTTTTATGCTTATCTTTTATGATCGGTGCTCATGCTCATAAAATGTACAAATCTTCAATAAACTCTGAAACCCTCCACAGGTGCCTGATGAAAGGAGAGAGGGAAACAGTTCAAGCAACTTAGCTTCCAGACACATGCTCCCTGTGCAACTCCTCCCTGCTCCTCGTGCACAGGTGGCCCAAGATCGATGCCGAACGCGTCTTTACCTAGGAATCCTCAAATTCCAGTGAACTCTTAATAAACCAGAAAATTTGTTATTTATGTACTATACACAATCTGGATATTTTTAATGGTAAAGCATATCTATTCATAAATACTGTTCTTTATTCCCAAATGAAATCTCTGTGGCTACTCTCTCAGCTTCAACCTTCTCTGGGGCAAGAAGAGGGTAAGAGAAACAAGGGTAATGTAACATGTTTAAAGTCTTTTCTGTGCCCCACTAAGCCACAATTTAAAAGAAGGAATTAGAAAATAAGCAGAGGAGAGATTATTGTCAAGAAAAAGATAAAAGGCAGAGTTGCTTAGGTTTGTTCCTATTTGATTAATCTATATTTGGATAATTAGAAATTGACCATAACTATGGCTTCTCCTAGTCACTGATTCCAACTAAAAGAAAACCAAATACTGGTGTCTTTAGGTTATCTGTATATCTAGTGTATTTTGGGTTTGATACACAAAATATAGCTTGTGATAAATTGAAGACAACATTGTGCTCATATCTAAACAAATTTATCAACACATCTACCAATGTTCTAAAAACAAGAATAGAGCCTGAGAATCCAACCACAGATTTGAACTCTTCCAGGCATACAGCCTGACTTCAATAATGGTAACCCATTTGTAGCACTTTTGTAAAGTATTTCCACATAGGGTGTTATATTCAACTCCCACCTTATGAGTCAAGGTTCTCATTTCACAAAAGAGCAGGTTGAAGCTGAGAAGTTGGATGGCTTGCTCAGGTGGGCAAATTCAAATCTAGAAAATCTCAAATTCCAGTGAACTCTTAATAAACCAGAAAACTTGGTTATTTATGTACTATATACAATCTGGTTATTCTGACTGGTAAAGCATATTCATAGATATTGTTCTTTGTTCTCAAATGAAACCTCAAGTGGGTACTCTCAAGAATCCTTTCAAAGCTCTTGATTGAATCCCGATTAGCCAAACAATGTTATGGGAAGACAAAAGCCACAGAGAAAGACCCACACAGTGGGTGGAAACTGATTCAAGGCCCCAGCTAATGGCTAAATCCTTTGCCACATATGTCCACGATATTGCTGCGTAACAAGCCACTGAGTATTAGGTGATTTGTTATGCCACAGGGTTGTGGCTACAGGTAACTAATACACTCTGCCTTTTGTTAGGCACACTATCTACCTGCCTTTGAACTCCGAATGTATCTTTCTGGGAAGAAGGAGTAATTTGGATGATTAATTCGTCTCTCTTTAGGACACTGGACTCTGCAATGCTAAATGTAGTACATTAATAAGGCATCAGTATGATCCAATGTAAATGAGCCTCATTAAAAAAATAAAAATCCAGCCTTGACTCCAGCCCAGAACCAAATTAATCCTTCTCACCTGATTTGCTTTTGCTATTTCCTTCCCCATAAAACCAACAACCAATCTGAGAGTCAAAAGATGTTCACACGCTTCTTGCTAAAATCAATTTCTAGGCTAATAAATTACAGTGTGGCATGATTAAAATACATTTGCATAAGCATCCCTAGTGGTCCATCCTCTAAAATATTCTGATCTTAGAGCCCCATATTTCCTGATTGCTCATGAGCTAATGGGAAGAAAAGAAAGAGAAAATAACCTGCTCCCTATGTAGTAGAAGAGGAGCTTTTCCTTCCTTTTTAAGAAGAAGAGACAAAGTTGTCTATTCAGCCAAAGGTTCGCCAGCTTCACTGGACACAGTATTTTTCCAAGATTCTTTTTTTCCAACTGGAAAGCAATATCCACAACTTAACATATCAGACAGAAATTATTATTTTTGCTGTCCTCAAGATGTGCTGAACACCGCTGTGGCAACACCAGAAACAGACAAACAAAAACAGACCAGAAGACAAAAGCTAATAAAAACACTCATTTTTCATCTCCGGTCTGGCTAGTGCTCTTTCTTCCTGCAAACAAGCCATTGCTTTTTGCTTCATCTAAATAAAAGCAAATATTGAAAATGGAATTAAATGGAGTGAAAATATGCTTGACAGGTAAAATCAGCTATCGGAAAAAAAATCAGAATTTAGCAAGTAAAATACCTAAACACCCTATTAGAAATAGTGCCAGAAGGTGAGAGTCTGGTTAAAATGATATTGCACATTCTGTTAGTCAGTGGAATTGGTCAGCCTCAAGAACTATCTGTGGACTTTTGTCTCAGTTTTCCAGAGACAGAGGTTGAGGAGGCATTTGAGAATTCACACACAGAATGATGCTTTTCTCAAAGTTATCATTGCATAGGGAATGGGTGTGGCCTTTTCTACCCACATTAATTAAAAGCAGGATAGGAGCAGAAAATACTTAAAATCAGTATTCAACCTGTATCAGAAATGGGACAACAATGTTTTGCTGGCCTAACTGTTGACAAGAGAATTACAAGGCTATTAGAAATGTGAAGCCTTTCTTCCTCGGAGTCAGGATACAATTAGCAAGGTCAGTTATGCCTCGGTGAATGGCTACGTGTCCCCTCAGGGAAGAAGCAGCCAGAATAAACAGAAATCCCAAGAGCTGGGGAGGGCTGCCTCTCTGCACGGACACCTGAATACTAGGGAACTATTTCCCGACCCCACTCTACCCTCCATCATCTCAGGGTGAATACACAATAGAATATTGTTCAACGTCTCCTTAGGAATCAATAAAAACACCTCTAGCATCGTTACCCACCACATTGAGAGTGTTCTATTTCTTCAGTGGAAAATACCACATTCTGAAAAGGAGAAAGAGATGAGTTCACATCAGAAAAACACTCCAGTGGAATTCCTTTGGTGGTTTGGTTTGGTTCCTGAAAATAGCTGTTTGTTTTCCACAGAGAAGGCACCTAGCAATATTACTGATTGTAACTCAGGTGAGTGCTGGTGTGGAGAAGGTAAGTTCTCTCCTGATTATATGGATGTTCACTGAACTGGGTTACACTGTGACGATGGCCCTATGGCAGAGGCTCCTGCTGGCATACTCTCCAGGATGCTACTGGTGGTTCTCTTGAGTGCGTATTTTAGAACTACAGCTCTTTGCCAGCCACTCATCTTCATCCTACCTTAGTGCCATTGCACTTTCAAAGAGACTTGATAAGAATGCCAAGTCAATAGATGTGCCTTTGATTACATTCGTGCATTAAATAGAAAGTTTTTAAAAAAAGAAGTAAGCTCCATGAAGGCAAGGACTGAATGTGTTTTTTTCCTACTATTGATTGTATCATGCCCTTAAGATATTTATCAACCATGAATGAAATATGCCTGCAGAGATAAAGTTCCATTACAACACTTTAAAACTCCATGAAAAGCCAAGTAGCCAAAAAAAAAGGGTGATAATACTTCAAAAAGGGAACATGTGAAATTACTGAATAGGTAACAACACTATTGTTTTTCTTCAGTGTCAATGTAATTTTTAAATATGAATTTGAAGTTGTTTTAAGACTCCTTAGCTCAAAACAAAGCACACAAAACTAAACTAAACTAATTTAGGAGCAATTATTCCCCTCCCTGAGGCTAAACTGTGCATTGTCAGTAGCATGAACTATAAAGGGAGAAATGAATGAGAAATGAGGTCAAGTGGATAAACAAAATAGAATTGATGAAAACAGTGGGGTTGTACATGTGTGTAACTTCGTCAAAGTTATATTACTAGCTTTTAAAGTAAAATGAGGACACTAAGACAGGATTGGGAAATTATATCACACACAGTGACTTGAATTTGTGAAATAAATACTGAAACATACTGATCAACAAAGATGTCAGTATCTCTTAGCTGTCGCTCATGACAATACATGAAACTCACATTTATTGGACATCTGCAATGTTCTAGGCTCCAGGCTAGGTATTTTTTCATATGATCGTAGTGTACATTTCAGAGTCATTGTCATCTCCATTTAACAGAGGAGGAAACTGAGTCTCAGAACAGTCAATTAATTTGTCCAGTCCCACAGTCTAAGGGATATCTCTAGGGCATGGACCCAAGCATTTTCTGAATCCAATTCCAGTATGTCTTAAAACTGAAGGACTTAAGAACTGAGCACTAAATCAAATCAACAAGTTAATGGAAGTAGCATGATACTTTCACTTCGCATAGGGAGTCTATCAAATATAGTCTGATAAACCCACTGCAAAATCTTTTGAATGACATTTTTATCTCACCTCATAACATCCCCAAAAGTGAGATTTCCTTCATTCAACAGATATTTGCTGAGTGAATACCATGTACTAGGCATTTTCCCAGGTATTAAGAGATGTAATGGGGAGCAGAGTCCCTGGTTCCATGGAGCTTCTGGTCTAGAGGATACAGAGATGCCAACATACACTTACAATCAGTGTGTTAGGTGCTGCACTAGGGGAAACACTGGATACCAAGGGGCTCAGAGGAGGGCTCAATCTCACACTCAAGAATTCAAGGAGGCAGCCCCCATGAAGAGGTTCTAAGCAGGGACCTGAAGACCTGAAAAGGATAGAGGAAATGTTGGGGCTGGAGAAGAAATCAGTGTGCACATCATGTGGAGAAGTCTGCACTTGATTCTGAACTCAGTGGTACAGCCATTCAAGAGGTCCATACAGAGAAACAGCCTTTACAGATCTTCTTATTTGAAAAGCATCCTTCCATTTGCAGTAGGGTGAACTGACTAGGGTATTGGCAGCAGGCAGGCGAGGTAAGAGGCTACTGCAGTAGGTAAAGCAGTGGTATGAATTCAGGAGGCGGGGATGAGAAATTGATGGGAAGTCAAATCAAGCTGACTTATGATTGACTAGACAGACATTGGCGGTCATGGGGGTGATGACTTCAGGTGAGATGTCCCCTAGGGCACGTGACTGAGTTGGGGCAAGTATAGTGACACACAACAGAAAAAAGAACAATCTGGGAAGGAAAATGATGAATTAAATTTTGGATAAGTTGACTTTGAGTGTCTACCAGGCAGTCTAGGGGACAAGGGGATGGTCTGGGCTGTACATAAGTTATTATACTTTTCAAGAAACTCTTTTGAATGGTAGTAAACATTGAACTTTCTTTCAGCTTTTGCAAAGCATGATTAATTGTCTTAGGAGTGATTCACTAAATCTGCAAATTCTCGGATTTTTAATAAAAGAAAGTTGTGATGTCAGCGGGAGAAAAAAAGCTATATATTCGGTGTTTTCAAAGGGCCACATAGCAACTGCCCACTAACCATTAATGGCTTGAAACTATTTAAACCGTGACCCTTTTTGCTCTGATAAGGAGAAATTTTGGAAAGTCATGGGATGTGATCATACTAGAATCCTCTACACTAATCTTTTACTTCATGGAGTAAAAACATAACTAGAGAAGAATAAAACCTACTATACTTGGATGCTGATGACAAAGACAGCCCATAATCTCGACTTTATAAAGCCAGCGTAATGGAAAATATCCAAGAGTCATGAATGGCACAGCAGCTCCCTGCAGTGAACAGATCATGGCGAAGAAAACTGAAATGTCGTGAGTCTAGAGTTGCCTTTTAAGTGATCCAGGCTCCAGAGAGCATAACGAGATGCCAATCACTGGCCCCATATCGATAATTTGCTTTTTACTTTAATAGCTTGCACAGAATAACAGCACATTCTCAAGGTACTCGGGGAAAAAAGGCATTGGCTGACTGGTAAGTACCCAAATTTTCAGAGACTTTGCTTTCAATTTAACTACTCCTTTGAGGGAAACATGACCACCAGCAAGAATCCAGGATTCTAGAGTAAGTTGCCCTCATTAGAAATAGTAAGTCCTAGTCTAGTCTTTAGGTCAAGCAGGAAAAAAATCTTTTTCCAAAGCAGAGAGATACAACATATCTGTTGTTGGTGACTATTTTTCCTACTTTTGTGACCAATTAGATCTTGCACCAAGATTCTGAGAAAAGTAGAAAGATGTGCTGAAGGTATATCTTGTCACAAGGAATATTAACTCTACTATGTTACAATTTCTTAAATCTTTCCCCACTTTACACCCCCAATCAAGTAAAATGCAAAACCATGTACACGCAATAAAGGCAAACAGATACACACTTGCAGAGCAATTTTTAAATTACAAGAATTAAAGCCATAAGGTGACCTTTTCAAGGTTTACTGTGGTCATAATTTCCTCTTGAGAAAAGATTTTTTTTTGATATGTTTTTTAATGAAGTTACAAATAGAGCATTTGTGATGAAAACAAAACTGAACAGTAGAAGAAAATTCAGAGAATCACGTAAAGCATTATTAACCTGGATGATAAATTCAGCAGGCTGTGGCTACCATCCTGACCCTCACAGTCTCTTCCAAAACATTTCCAAGGGTTCTGCTCCGGCGGTCCCATGTATTTGCCGGTGGTTGATGCACTTAATATGTATGCTTGACAGTGAGCTATTAACGTAAGCAGAGGCCCCAACTAAAGTATTTCACGAATACAGAAACAGTGTAATTTGTACTTTCTCACATAACTCAAAGAAATGCACATGATTCACAAACAACCATATTACCTCTCACTAAAGTAGCTTAGCTAAAGGGAACTTCTAACTAAACTAAACTGGCTATAGGGAAACAAGTATATGTTTTCACACACACACACATACACACACACACACACACACACACACACACACACACACACACACACACACACACACACACACACAAAGGGGAAGAAAAAACAAACAGCACTGGATTGTCAAACTGAGCACAGAAGGAGCTGGCATATGGTAGAACCCAAGGTTCTATCTATCCATTCATTCACTTAGGGAATGCCTCACCTATGCCAGACACTCTCTGCATGACGCAAGTGCACAAAGGCATCGTTTCAGTGGGTCTAGAGGTCAAAGGTAGCCACTCAAGACGGGAATCCCCTGACCTGAAATTTGAAGGATATGCAGGAGCTGGCCAACCACTTAGGAGTCACTTTGTGAAAATCATTCCTGTTTTTATATATAAAATAATAGTCTAAAACACTGGCAAAATAACAGTGGCCTTGGTACCCTGGCTGAAGCCAGGCATAGTGACTGCTCTGTTATGCGGAGTCCTTTCCACAAAGTGTGATGACACTTGGGCTGCCCTTGAACATACTCAGAATTTTCCACCCCGATCCTCTGGCCCTTCAGAGACAGACACTTGAAAAAGAGCAAGTTTCTATTCTGGGAATATATTACATGCATACCGAAAACTCCTTGCTGAATATTAAATGCTAATCCCTTCTCCATTAAGTAATCAAATGGCTGAAATTTCACCGCAGCATGCCAGTGGGGAAATCACTATCGTAGCACTCAGTGTGGTGGGCCTGACCTGCCCATATCAGGCCCATTAACACCCACAGTTCTCTCTGCAGGCTTTCTTCTAATTCCACAGGAACCAGTCACAACTGAATTTTACATATATACCATCATCACCTTTAAATAACTCTTTTTGTGGGAGTTTAATATTATTACAGGAATGACAAGTTTAAAAAAGACCTGCAAGGGTTTTAATTTGATGTGTCAGGTATCAGATGAGAAGTAGTAGGAAGGGAGGAGTAGCTACGCTAGATTCAGTTCTTCATATGTGAACTTGAGGCCGCCCACCCCCGCCATTGCAACACGTATAGTCTCTCTGCTGCCACCATCCCATTCCAGGTCCTCAATGCCCCTCATGTGGAGGACAGCGAAGGTTTACTGGTCTCCCTGCCTCCTTCTAACTCACCGCCTTCCCTAACCAGTCCTCCCCAAAGTCGTCAGTGAGAGAGATCTAAAGTGCCTTCCCACCTAGAGAATAAAGTCTAAGCTCCCTGGCATAGCAAATAAGACCTTCCTTAACCAATCCACAACCTATACCCATTTCCTCTCCAAACTGGGGCCTCATACTGAGAGCTCTGTGATGCTCTCCCGTCCCCTCCCCTGCCAGGTACACTGTGTGCCATCTGCTGAGCCTTTGATCATGCTGTTCCATATGCTGGAATAGCCTTCCTCACTTTGTGCAACAGGCTTTCTCTACTCATCCTTTTGAAGCAAAGGTCAGTTTCAAGGGCTTTTCAAAGGCTTCACTGAAATCACCAATGGGACTCAATTCTCCTTGCCTATGGACCTTCCTGGGCTTACTGCTCCTTCTGCACTTAGCTCATTCTGTGGACAGTCTCTGTCTAGATGTGTTTCTTCCATATTTTACTGAGAGCATTTGAATGTCAGTGTCCAGGCCTTTGTTATCTGCGAAGCCCTCCATCCTGAGGACCACCCTGCCACGTGCTTACATTGCCATGCCAACTGCTGCGCGGGCTATGAGATGGGAGCAGCACCGGAGAGGACTCTCAGCAGGACATGAGGGGGCCCAGGGCGGGTACAGGATGTCAGGAAACGTCTCTGTGGTGTCAGGAGCTACAGGGCTTTAGGGCTTGTCATTAATGTTTGGCATGTGAGGTTTCTCTCCACCTGCCTTTCATTCATAGCAAAACCCAAAATGTTTTACAAAATTACATTGTCCAGCTGTAACAAATACAGCAACTTGTCTTTGACTCAAGATGATTTCCTCTGGAAGTCAAGCTCCTTTATAAAAACTGACAAGTAATGAGACCAGGGTGTCACGTCACCTTTCCACTAAGTTACTTTGTCAGTTAGAGACAGGTGGGATGGTGTGTTTTTGTTTCTTTTGTATACGGGTAAACGGAGTAACAGCTTTCTGACTTTGTTGTGGTCAAACATGCCTCTGGGTCCCAACATGAGCTGGCCCCCACGACATGCACTTAGGTTTCCCAGACACAGGGACCAGCTGCAGGCATGGAGGGACAGTTGGCAGAAGGCCGACTGTGGAAATCAGGGGCTTCACAGGCACTACTTCTCTTCCTCCTCACAACACCCCTGCAGGTGGGAACTAGTGTCTCCATTTTGTGAAGATGAAGAGGAGACCCACAGAGGTCAAGTAACTCGGCCAGAGAAGGGCCTCCAGCTTTCAGCAAAATAAAGGCTGGGATCCCAACCCAGGACACCTGGCTGCAAAGTCTAAACATTTTGCATGGTGTGGGCAGCTTACACCAGCACCTCCCTCTCAGAAGGCCTAGAAATTCTGTCTGGAAGCCCACTGGCTTCTGTCCTCTCTCTTTTCAAGGAGAAATCTTTCTCAGACTAACCATCCCCATCTCCAGTTTTAAAATGCGTTTTAAATTTTATCCCCTAAAAAAACCCATAATCAAAATTTCTTTCCTTCCTTTAATGAGAGGGGTCTAGATGAGACCAGGGGACAAGGAGGGTCAGGTAGGGAAATGATATGATCTTCTCCCATATTCTAATTTTTAAAAAGAAAGTGTTTTCAGGTAAGTTTATTTTAAAAATGCAGCTGAATACCTTTCAAAATCATTCTCTCCAGGAACAGTAAGGGTTCCAAGACTCCAGCTTTCGATAGGAAGGCAGAATGGTTTCTGCACAAGTACAGCAGCAGGAATGGGTGTCAGTATGATGCTGCTGATGGCTGGGGATGAGCCTCAGCTCTAGAACTTCCTGCCTGTGAAACTCCAGGCAATGGGGAAAATAGTCCTATCTCACTATAAGCACAATGTCTTGACATGCATGAAGCAAATGGAACAGGATGGCACCCAGTGGCTATTTCTCTGAGGCACAATCTATGCATGTGAGACATAGTTTGGTAGTTCTTCAATGACTTAACCAACATTTACTGAAAATTCCCATGTTACAGGTGATACAGAATTCAATAAGATGTTGGCTTTGTATTCACAGAGCTCACCACCCAAATGGGAAATTACACATGTACACAAGTAGGTGTCATACCAACAGCCAGTAAATTCAAGCTCCCATGGGACTAAAATATCAGAACTGCTTTCTCAGGCAAATGACATATTCCTTTAAGGATGTGCTTTTTCTAAAAGTCTGCTCTATTATTCAAACTGACTTTTCTAAGAGCAGTTCACCCACAAGCATGAATCAATAATTTGACAAGAGAAGTCAAGAGGAGAAAAATACAGAAGACAGAAAGCCCTGTATCTAAACTTTTGCATATCATTTCACTTCAAGAAACATATGTTGGCTGCCTGCTCGGCCTAGAACCAGAGTTTGCTTGGGAGGAAATGACCTGCTCTCAGTACATGGCGATTTGCTCGAGACTACGTTAGAGCTTCAGATGCGCGCTATGATCTTTTTTCAATATGTGAGGGCTGAAAGGAGGCAATGCAAGGATCCCTTCCCCAAGGAAGTGCTTTGAAAAATGGAATACTGCATTTATACAAAAGGGAATACAACCTAGCAGGTGGTATTGAACCCACACTGCCCAGGTTCAAATCCTAACATAGCCACTTACTAGTTATGCGGCATTGAGGTTGTTATGTGCTCTTTCTGTGCCTCGGTTTTGTCATTGAGAGTGGGACAAGAAGGATTACACGGCTGTTGCGGGGATTACATGAAATAATCCATGTAAAGGCTGAATATCATCCTTAGCAGAAAGTAAGGACTTTATTGTTAGGAATATTATTTCTTTCTGACAATATTTAGAACATAGAAATAATGTATAACAGAAAATGAGAAGCTTTGATAATAAACCTGATATCCAATACTGTGGTGGCCTCTCCACGGAATGTGGTCAAAAATGTGGTCAAAATTTGGTTTGGATGTTGAGACCGATGACACCCCCCACACATACCAAGAGGGTATGAAAAGGCTTTGTGGGGAGCGGAGGGCAGGCGTCAAAAGCAGTTCCAACAATGGCTTGAGGGAGCGAGGAAAGGAGACTGGCTTGAGGTTTTTACAATGGTTAGGGGCTGGGACACGGGTGAGGATTCTGAGTGTGGTTTTCTGCTGGGCTTTCTTATCAGTTTACCCAGATGTAGGCAGAAGACTTAAAAGCTATCATCAGTCAAACATCAAAAACTGGAGTCAGACCCTTCATTACAAGTATACCCAAACCTTCCCAAACAATCCACAAAGGAAGGACCTCCACTCTAGTACTTTTCATAGGTTGCACCTTTCAGAAATCGACATCTACATTTAGACTCATCAATTCCCTGAAGGGAAGTAAATGCATGTATTAACAATTAATTTCCTTGGGTTCCTTTGTTTGAAAACAAATAAATATTACTAAAACTAAAGGTGAGTGGAAAATTTCATTCTTTAAATGCTTCTTCCCTATAATTCAGAAACAAAAAACTCAGAGCAAGAAGCCCCTCTGAGTTGAAGAGTTTCATCAGTAGGCTTTCAGATGGCTTGTTTCTAAACTGACAAGAAAAAAAGTTGCAATTCCCATCTGCAACCATCCATTCTACCAATTCAGAATCCTGGAAGCAATCTACATTTAAGTGACTGTACCATACTTGTTACAAGGGAAGTTATCTATCTCTGTTGGGGTTTTGATGTTGAATAACACCTTTTAATTTGTTGCAGTTTTGTTGAATATTGTCTGATCACTTGCTAAGTACCAGGTCCGCTGTTAAGGACTCTGCATACATTATGTCATTTAATAATAACCCTATTAGGTACTTTTACTATCCCATTTTACAGATGAGGAAAAACAGAACAGATGGAGTCCAGACTTTCCCTAACAGCACTATTTACATAACTAGTGATGTTTTTACCTTGTTCTTAGAACATCTTTCTGCCCTACACCCAATCTTAGACATGTTAAGTTCTTTCTGATGTGATCAAACCCCCAAGGAGGAAATTATAACTCAGCATTGAAATAACATAGGTAGAAAATTAGAGGAAAGACCAAAGTAAGAGAAAAGTCTTCAACATCTAGTTTATAACCAGAGGCAAGTTTTTGAAACTATTGAAATCTATGTGGAAAAAGATGTTATGATGAAGAATAAATAACGGCCCATTATAGGAAGACCCTGTTTTATTTCTAAACATCATTTCTCAAAGAATGGAAATATTTTCCACATCATCCTTAAAAGTAATTCAATTTCTCTAAAAGCCATAATATTGAAATTTTTCATTTGATATTCTCAGTTGGCTAGGATCACTCTTTATAGTGTTGAACACCCCAGGATCATATACAATTCTATACAAATAATGATTACATTCTTCTCTTGTCAGTTGAATATATGTTTTCGAAGGCACAATATGACTGAGTGCATCAATCTAGCATTAGGAATGCCAAGGAGTGAAATACAGCAACTATTTCATTATGATCCAGCCATGTTTTCTACATGAAAGTTCACAAATGGTAATAAGCTAAGAGAAAATAATACATAATGGGAAATAGGAGGTTTTAAAATATCTTACAAGTTTAACTATTATAACTTTAATGTCCAGATGTCCACTAACTCTGTAGAAAACTATAAATGCTTGCTCCAAACTAGTGACAGACTTTCTGGCTCATCGATATTTTGCTTGCCTTTTAAGTTGCCACACTAGAAAGATAAATTCTTCTGGATTTGGCAGTTGTGTTTCTGCTATTTTCAAACCAATATACTCACCCAACTTGATGTGGGCTTTGTACACACCACGAACACTGAGAAAGGAGTTTAATCCAGCAGGAAAGATTATAACAGGACCCAAGAAAGATCTTCTGGGAAAACAAGGAGCTTCTAAAAGGTATCAGAGAGCTTGAAAAATTGGAATCCAAGGATGAAAGATGTCCCAATCACCCGGGTGCTGTAATGCGAACATCACGACTAGCAAGGTGCTTCAGCCAAATTGTTGGGGCCCCAAATGGGGTCATCTTTACAAATTGGGTGATTGTTGGCATCTTTAAACTAGTATTTGATCAAATCACTACAGGCAGCTGAAAAGACATTAATCATGAAGACTAAACTATATCCCAAAATGGGAGGACTAGGTTGTGGTTTTGTGCCCTGCCCTGCTCTATATTGCTGGAGTTTGGAGTAAACATGTCTTCTCACAAGATCCACATTCTCCTCTCTTTGACAGAGGACTTGACTGTCCTAACTTGTAAATAAATATTCAGTAGGAAGTCCAAACATCATGGAATACAACAGAACTGGATCACCTTTTAAAGAAATCAACAAACCTCTACTGGGTATTGCAAAATTGAAACTAACCTAACTTTCCCCGAGTTGATGAATAAATTTTTATCATTTAAGGCAACTTTGAAGGAAGCCAGAGCATTTGAGTTCTTAAAGACTTTAGCTCTTGATAATAGTGCTGAAAGAAAATAAGTTTTTCTCAAAACAAGCCTTATTTTCTGATTTTAGGTGCTGCAAAATGACTCAGGGCAATCAGTATGTGTAAGTACATATAAACAACGGCATTTCTACACTATTATAAAAGAACACACATTCCTCTATCATGGGGCTATCTTATCTGCCTGCATCATCGAAATTTAATGTATTGTTGTTAAGCCTCCTCCAAAATAGAAATCATTAAAGCATAAATTAATGGCTGCAAACTGACAAAATAAGATTTACATTTAAGACTTAAAGGGCTTAGAAATGGCAAATCTGATGGTAAAATCTGTTTATGAAAACAGTGCAGAGAGCTTCAGCAAATGCTACAGTCTGCTCAGTTAATTATGTTTACGATATTTCATTACCATCAACAGCTACTCATTCTTCTAAGTTTTCTGGGACACAGATCATCCCTGAAAATCCAAAGCGAAGCACACCTAAAGAATTACTGAGAAGAGAATTCAAACAGAGGAGTGGAATAGCAGCAACAGAATGGACTTAGACTTGGAGACAAGTGGAAATGTGGAAAAGAGAGGAAGGGAGGAAAGAGAACAAGAAGCAAGCAATACAGTATCAGCAAACATGGAGGGTTTTTATAATAATTTTAAACATAATATTACGTTTATTGGTAAAACTGATATACATTTGTACAAAGAACTATTGGATTTAGGAGATGATAATTTTCCATATTAAATACAATCTCGTGATTTTTCATAATCTGTACGTCAGTGTGCCTAGATAGATCCCTAGAGTTAGAAGGCATGTTTACCTATTTTTAATTAGTTAGGGTAGAAGAGACCTGATTCTCCTGGTCTAAAACATGTCCAGGAAATCAAACACCTTTCAGGAATATAATCCTGATGATAGACTATGTAAATGGATTATGAGAAAAATCAATTAACAACTCTATTTTCTATCAATGACCAATAGTCTGTAAATAGATGGCACAATATAGAGGGATTTCAAGGTGATTTGAGCTTGCTATTGAGGAAATCTAAGAAAAAAAACAGGGACAAAGCTTTTGTTCAGCCACTATTTGCTATTTAAAATTTTTTTCTGTCTGTGTACTAAAAGTGTAGAATCTGTAATCACATAATATATATGCACTGGGAGATTTTATCAGTATTGATATTCTCATAAAAAAGACTAGTATAATGTTTAGTCAATTTCATATTTTTCACAAAAGCCTAGCCCCTCTGTCTTCCCTACCATATATCAGTACACACTGATAGGTAGCTTTTATAGGAAAAAACTCATAATTTTCAAATGAACTTCAGAGTATAAATTCAATGAAATTCTAAAAAGTGACTTAAATCACATCTGTAATCAAGATAGCTACATGGAGTTGAGAAATGTACATACTGAACTCTAGAAAAATACATTCATGAATTCCTCAAGATAGTATTTCTGAACACCTACTCCATGCAGAGTACCATTCTGCATACAACCTGTTAGCAAAGAGCCTTAGATCTTGCCCTTGAAGGCTAAAGGTTAGAGTAGAAGATAAGCTAGAGATACAGCATGAAGACAACAGAGATTGGTGCATACTCTGACTAGTACAAACACTATGCTAGGAACATCAGAGGCAAAATAGATACAGATCCAATCAAACAATCCTAATTCATATGGCATAATATGAAATGTAGTAATACTGAGCCTAAGTTTCCCAGGGAGGGAAAACTTGAAAATCCATCTTACTGGTTGGTTGCTAAGTTAAATGTGCATTGACATCAGGACAGAATGAATTTTTACTCTTGTTTCCCAAATTTTTGCCAAAAAAAAAAAAAATGTGTGTGTGTGTGTGTAGAGAAAAAAAATGTATACATATATTTATTTATTTACAGAGAATAATGGGGAAAATGCTGAGATAAGTATAGTTTAAATAAAACTTCTTTTATAATATGGATTAAACAAAACAAGCTATGTTAAGTTTCCAAGGTGGACTTGTTTGCAGTATCAAGTACCTACGGGGACACCAGTTTAAAATATCAAGGGGGGGGCAATAAATTGAAAATTACAAAAGGGAGTTTATTGAAAGGACCTGTTTCTGGTTCTTTTCAAATTTATAAATCAAAAAGCAAAGCATATTCGTAAATCAGAGCCCAGGATGAGCATAAACCCAAGTGAGGGGCTGTGGAATTCTATTTTAGCTCCAGAAAAGCCTCCTGGGGACGTCTCATATTTGTCAGGCTGCTGTAAGGTTTGCTTTGTTCAAAATATTTATTCATTATCTCTATTTTTCCCTATTTAAAAAGACTCTTCAAGGATGCCAGAGTGTTTTTTTAATCAAAAAGTAAACATCTCTATTAAATAGTTTCCAACTTGCCAAGAGTATATCCTCTGAGGAGCAGAAGATGGGAAAGCTCTAAAAAGGTTCCATGAAGGACTTCCTTTGAGTCCCTTTCCTTCTGTTGCTGCACTATCGATCATGGTACCTTATCTGGTTCCATTTTGGTTTTTATAATTTTTTCCTCACGCTTTCCACAGGGACACAGGCACTTCCAGAGGGCCTATGACACTCACGGCGTGTGAGGGAAGGTTGACTAGATGTTTCTTGTCCTTCCCTTAAGTTCAAGAACTGTATTTTTCACATCTCAAGTTGTTCCATTTCAGGAGATAAGTAATGGCGTGGAAAGAAATCAGATGAGACAAATCTTCCTCTCGAGTTCTTTCAAGAATCAATAAATCCAGAAGTTGGAAGAACAAAGCCCTGGACCAAGTGATTGAATCTACCAAGTATTTATAGTTCCCCAAATGTACTGTGGGAAAAAAAGGATTTTTAAACAGGAACTGTATCAGCTTTTCCAGTGCAAGGCTGTGAGGTTGAAGCCACAAGAGGCTAAGAGGAAGGAAATGGATAAAAAGTGGTCTGCATGGAAGCTGCAAGGTTAAGGATCCAGGCAGATGGCTTGCCCAGGATTCTACGGGCCAGAGGGAGAAAGGCAGCTGAGATGCAGGAGGTGTGCAGCCACAGGAGGGCAAGGCAGGACCTATCTCCAGTCCATCCTCTGTGGGCACATGGCAGGGGGAACGAAGGAGCAGCAGTGCCTCCAGAGGGCTCCTTGGCCAACAGGAAACTCAGGCAGATTTTCACCTTCCCATGGCTCATGTGAAAGAATAAAGAAAGGAAAATAAAACACTGCTCTCATCATGTTACTTCCTGCAAACCCTTCATGGCTACTCCATCTACTGGGCATTTGAGGCTTTTTATAAGGTGGCTTCGGACACCCCTGCAGGCCTATTTTCACCCCTGGCTCTCAGGCCCTAACACATTAGGCATGTGACCTTGCTGCCACCACCCCCTTACACACTGCTGTGTTCTTGCCCCAAGCGGCGCTCCCATCCTATCTCCATCACTCGCTCCGCGAGTGCCCTCTCATCCCAAGACATGGTACAAATATCACCACATCCGAGGGGCTTACCCACATGGCGGAGGACGGTGCTTTGACCTCTGTGTGCATCCCTCACACACACACCTCGATGAGGGCTCTCATCACAGAATTATCTAATCTATCTCTCCAGCAACCCACGATCTTCTCAAGAGCAGAAGTAACACCCTATTCATCTTCACCTTTCAGCTGTTAGCACAGCGATGGAACCCAGTCGGTACTTCATATATATTTATTAAGTAAACTGTTGACAGGTATATTCAAGTCACTTTAGCTACAGTTTTCTAAGTACCTACCACATGGCAGCCTTATACAAACCCCAACGCTATAAAGGGAAGTGAGGCATGGTTACTGTGCTTAAGAAGCTTTGAGTCTCACAGGGAAGAACAAATACGGAAAGGCATAATTATAACGCAGCATAAGATGCAGTGTTAAGGCACTGAACAGACTCAGAAGTAGTGCTTGAGAGAAAATACTGAGGTAGAACCTGACTATAGAATAGGCTTTAATCTAGGAAACAAGGAGAAATAAATTTGGCCACGAGGCTTTGAGCTGATTTAACAGCCAGCAGAGAGCCACTGAAGAGGGAGGGGCAGAGCATGCTGATGCGAATTCAGAAAGGACCATTTGGCAGCAGCATGGCGGAATCAGTGGAGCAGGGAGAAAGTGCGATATGAGATCCCCTAAGCTTCCTTGGCCTGAATTGCAAAATAAGACTTTCTACCTGCCATTAAAGATGTTTATTTCACCAAGGCGCACATGCTGCACCAAGGTTCAGTGCTGGACAAACAGAAGGTGGTTGTGTATGCAGAAGAGGGGGTATATCAGCATTTACTGGGCAATGCAGCTAAAAGCAGGAACACTTGCCAAATAGCTCAGGAAAAAAATACCATAGAATTCTCCAAGCAAGGAGAGTTCGGTGAGAGGAAAGGGCATCAAATACTGCTTTCTGGCTAGTATTTCCAGCTGGCTTTTCAGAAAAACTGCTTCATCTCAGCCAATACTTATGTCCAATGAGGAAAACACAAAATTATCAACTTAACCTAACAGGAAATGTGCATGAAAGCACGGTATTCTTTAATATACCACAAAATTCTATTTCCAAGTCTAGAGCTGTCACACAGTTAAGACCAGGAATTCAAAAAATGTCACCATAACACTCAGAGTACCTGCTCACGTCTGTAAGGATGCAGAGCCTCTTTTAGAGCCTGGAAGCAAAGAGGAAGAGGCAAAAGTGGGGACTGTGATACTGAAAAGGAAACGATATGGTGCAGAGCCATGTACACCACTGCCAATAAGTTAAAAAGGAAGCAACTTTCGGTGCAGCTAATCTGGCATTTACTCCACCTCAGCCCCCATGGTAAGCAGAATTCTAATTCCAGGATAGACCCTCTGACTTCACTCCCGGTGCTGCTCTATGTGACAATGCAGGGCAAAGGGGACTTTGCCAGTGTCATTAAGGTTACTTATTAGTTGACCTTGAGAAAGGGAAGGGTCTAGTCGCATGAGCCTTTTAGCAGAGACTTTTCTCCCACTGTGGCGGAAGGGAAAGTCAGAGACATTTAAAGCATGAAAAGAATATCAATGCCACTGCTGGTTTGAAGGAGGAGGCTTCATGAGAAGAAATGCAGGTGGCCTCTAGGAGCAGAGAGCAGAGACTGATCTCTGGTTGAGAGCCAGAGAAGGAACAAGGATCTCAGTCCTTCAACCACAAGGAATTGAACTTTGCCAACAACCTGAATGACCTTGGGGTGGACCCTCCTTCAAGTCTTCCCTAGGAGAATGCAGCTTAGCCAACACCTTCATTTCAGGTTTGTAAACCTAAGCAGAGGGCCCGACCAAGCCACCAGAACTTCTAACCTATAAACCTGTTGGATGATGAATGGATAGTAATCTGTTATAGCAGGAATGGAAAACTAATAAAGGCCCTCCAAAAATTATTGTTAAATTGATACATACTAATCAGTGTACACAAAGGTCTGGAAACTAAATAAATACTTCATCCAAATACGATTTTGTACAGCAGGTGAATGGTGCAGGAAACAAAAACCCTGAGGTAAGAGAGGGAAAGGGATGATGGAAAATTTGGAAAAAGCATGCGGAGGGAATGTGACCCCTCAGGCACAATCTCTGCCCCACTGTTCAGAGAACCCATTCCTTTCCAGAGCCAATTCAGCACCTTGTTTTCTCATAACATGGGCCCTTTAGTCAATCATTCATTCCCCCAATATGCAGTTGAGTGCCTACATTATACTAAGCGCTGGAGCAACAACCACACCCATCCTGAGAGCGCCAGGTCAGGGAAATCTACTCCGCCAGGCTGCCACTCACCTCTGTCCCGGCCAGGTAAAGGAGGGAGCTGATGAGACCAGCAAACGGGCGTTCAGTTCCATAAGGGAAAGGAGTCTTGAAGTCTCTGCCCCCAAACTGAATCAATGCTGGTATAAACACTAGTATGAAGGTAGAGAGCTTAAGGCAACCAGAATTAACATGAAAGAAAAAGGGTTATAAAATATATGTAAAAAACATACTACCAGCAAACAAATCCTCAATTCAGAACCCTCTCTTTGGTTAAGCAGTCAAAATTTGTGGGTGTTTTACCATCCCTTGGTGATTATCAGAAACGATTCTGCTATGAAAGGATCTCTTGGTCCAGTGAAAGTGAACGTGACCCGACCCGAAGATTATCTGCTCAGACCTAATGCGTTTGTTCCAAGTACAATCATTGCCTAGAAACTTAAGCAAACAGACAATGGTAATGTAGATCACGACACCTTAGGCATGTGCATTAACTCAAAAAAATCCAGCAACACATGGGACCTGCCACAGGGCCAACCCTATGACAGAAAGATGCAATGGGTTGAATGAATATTGAAGTAGCCAAGGCGTTCAACACTGCCAGATTTTTGCATTCTTCATGTTACTTTAGCCAGGCAGTGAAGTTCAGTAACCTACCACATGCCGTCTGTATAATAGGAAACATCTACTTCAGTGAATGATTTTAAACAGAAGGCTCTTGAAACAGCTCACTGTCAACCAGACCCTTTAAATATTTACATTCTGTTGGCTGACACAGACTCAGTGTTTATTACTGTGGTTACTCCATGCAAGCTCAAAACTAGATCTACACACAATGAGGGTGTCTGGCTTCCCTGCTCATGCCATTCCTATCTCAGGGTAGAGAGAGCACAAGGTCACACTTGAAGCCAAAGGGTACATATCAAGTATGTTGGCCACCTCCCATGTTATTTATTATTATTTATTCAATGCCTGCATGTCCATCATTGCAAATGAAATAGAAATATTCTCCTGGCATACCTGTATAGGACATTTTCACTGTTCATCATGCCAGTAAGTTGGGGAAAAAAAGGTTTTCTTTCTAACTGGTAATAGTGTGGACAGTTCTCCATTTTGCCTCCAGATTAACCTAAAATGATTGAGCTGGCATTAATGATTTGACTCAGCTGGTAGGTTTATTGCCATATGAATTGGGACCGTCTCATCCTGGCCTGCCATGATAAATGATTTCTTGTCCTTGCTCCAGATATAATTATGTTCCTGATTAATACCAAATGTGTGGACACAGACTCTGAAGCAAGGCGAAGGCAACTGATTCTCAAGCACCACCACATTTGTTTTATAAATTGCACATTAAAAAACAGGATTCACCAAACTCAAAACAGAGATGGCAAACCTTTCATGAACAAAGAGCAAGATGAAGTCTTCGCTGGCAACCTCAAACATAACATCGCCTGCTAGATGAAGTGCAGACTCTCAGGTCACTTGAGAAAAGCAGTCTCTCTCTAGTGCATTAAAGCTGCGTAATTCACAGCTAGGGAGCAGTTCATTTCTTTCTTAGGATATGGCCCAAGAAAAATATTGCCTTATTTTTCTTAAGAGTTCAAAGGAGATGGTTCATGCCAGTAGGAAGTCAAGTCACCTCTTGCTAAAAAGATGTTTTCTTCTTCCTCTTTCCTTATTGTTTCTGGGTTCTGAGTCTCTCTGTCTTTGAACAACTTAAGACAAAGCTTCCTAACAAATACAATGAAATAAAATAATGTACCAAATTCTCCCTATAAATAATTTATGAGACTTGCATCTTTTTATTGTGATTATTTTAATGCTACAGAAACCTTTAAATAACTGCAATAAACCTATTGCATACACATTTCTCTCATCCTCACTCAAAAAGCAAAGATCAAGGACTGTCCCCTGCAAATAAGGGAAAGAAACCTAATCACCCACATTTGATGTGATTTCCTCAGTCCTTCAGGAAGTTCATGAAAGATCTTCTGGGTTGATTCTAGATTTTTCTGACTTCCATGAGAACGGGGTCTGGAACATCAAGAAAGCTATCTCATTCATGTTTGCTTTCTTGCCATCAATGCCACACCTTGTACTTTGAAGAGGTGTTCAGTCAGGGTGTTAGATTGAACTGAGCAAAGATGACTGACCAACCTTCCACAGCATTCAGGATCTGAAACATTTTAGAAGCTTCAGGATCATTTGATTGACTTTTGTGGAATATTAGGCAAATGGTAACTAGAAGATACCCGTAAAGAAACATTTACTTAGAAATATACACTTGTAATATCTTGACCTCACAAGTTACCTGTGACATAAATGGAAAAGAAAGTTCCACCAACCAACCATACTCCTTTGACCTTCAGTTAGTCAATTAGACACATGGTTCCTCAGACCACAAATTCATTTTGATTCCAGTTGATCTGCATTATACTAAATCGCATTAATCTTTATGATCCTGTAAATTGGGCAAACTTGAAATTACTAGGAGCATGAGGAGGTTTTCAAAAGAAAACTGATTATAGCTTCTAAAAAATCAATTAAGGGGAAAATTGTCTTTTATTTCAAACACATAAATTATAATCAGATGACAAAACCAAAAATGAGAGCCAGTATTTATAGACTTTTTCATTCATATACTTTTTGAGCTGCTTAATCATATTTAAATTCAGGACCTATTCAAAAACATAGCAGACATGGAAAAAAATATATATGTTTATGCTTAAAAGATATCTGATTTGGGATGATTTCTTTTTTGTATTTTCTATGAGCTCATCTTTCTATTATTTTTAAAGGTTTTGTAAAAGTAAAACAGAGGGAATGAAACAACATACATGGAATGCAGCAGAAACTTAGATGCCACCTCTGTAAAAACTGAACTGAGGCCTTCCTGGGAGTGAGATGGAAGTATAGGTAACAATTTAAAAAGATACAGTAGCTAAAGATAATGAAGTCTCCTGGTACAAGAGACAGCGATGTATACCCAATATCCATAAAGCTTACTCTTTTAAACAGAACTGCCTTCTTTCAGGGTAGCATACTTCCTATCTGCAGAGCATCTGTGTACACTCACATACACACACACACAAAAGCGTACCAAGACAGCTAATGCCATTTCCAACCACAAGCTGCGGTCAGAATGAGTACTACATTGTAGCCTTTCAAATAATCTACAAGTAATACCGGATTAAGTAAGGAGGACAGCTGATGCTTTTAAAGTTTCACACTTTTCTTCCGGGAAGATGGCGGCATGAGCAGGGCGGCAGAAATCTCCTCCCAACACTATATTTACCTACGAAAACACAGCAAATACATCTATTCCTAAAAGAGAGACGAGAATACACAGGAAAGCGCACAGCGTGCAGCTACACCCGAGAGGCCTCGGCACCCCAAGAGGCGGGTAAGATACGGAGCCGCGACCCGGCGGGACCCGAGCCCTCCCCCACCCCAGCGCCCCGGCGGGAGGAGAGGATTCAGAGCCGGGAGGGAGTGGAAGCACACCCCGCGAAGTAGCCAGCCCCCGTGATCTGCGCGGGGAGCGCTGACCCACATTGCGCAGTGCAGCGGAGATTGGAGAGACAGAGGGGCAGGATCTGAGCGGGGAACGCGCCAGGGGGCTTGCAGCCGGCTCCCGGGAAGGAAAAAAAAAAAACGCGCGCTTTCTTCAGCGGTCTTAAAGAGACAGGAGCCCAGCGGAGGAGCCGGATCGCCCCAGCACACTCAGCCCAGCAGGCTGGGAGTCCTGGGGAGTTTCAGACGCCTTAGCTGGCGACTGAGGAAGCGTAGCCATACTTAACACTTCTCACTGAAATCAACAGCCTCCTATTCGTTCCCACCCCTACCAGAGCGATAAAGGGCCCTGCGGAGCGGCACAGTCACAGCTGTGGAATAGTGGGGCAATAGCGCCACCTAGAGCATTCCCACAGAATCTACGTCCGGTGGGCATTTTTTTGTTTTTTTGTTTTTTTTGTTTTTTCTTTTCTTTCTTTTTTTTTCTTTTTTCTTTCTTTCTTTTTTTTCCTTTTTTTTCTCTTTTTTTTTCTTCTCTTTATAAAGCCTTAAAGAGCCCAGCTGACATAAGTGGCAACTATCAGTGACCAATTCTATAGCCATGAAAAGACAGAGGAATATGGTTGAGACCAAAATCAACCAGACAACCCCAGAGAGGGAGTCTGAAGGGATGGAAATGCACAGTCTTCCTGAAAAAGAATTCAGAATAAAAGTCATAACCATGCTGATGGACCTACAGAGAAATGTGCAAGAGCTGAGGGAGGAAGTGAGGGAAGTGAGGAAAGACAACACAGAAATCAGACAAGCGATCGACAGGCTTAGCAGCAGAATGGATGAGATGCAAGAGACTGTTAATGGAATAGAAAACAGAGAACAGGAGTACAGAGCAGCTGAGGCAGAGAGAGATAAAAGGATTTCTAGGAATGAAAGACTATTAAGAGAACTGTGTGACCAATCCAAACGGAACAATATTCACATTATAGGAGTACCAGAGGAAGAAGAGAGAGAAAAAGGGATAGAAAGTGTCTTTGAAGAAATAATTGCTGAAAACTTTCCCTCGCTGGGGAAGGAAGTAGTCTTGCAGTCCACCGAAGCTCATACATCTCCCAAGACAAGGGACCCAATGAAGACAACACCAAGACACATAATAATTAAGATGGCAAAGATCAAAGATAAAGACAGGGTATTAAAGGCAGCTAGAGAGAGAAAAAAGATCACCTACAAAGGAAAACCCATCAGACTATCATCAGACGTCTCAACAGAAACCTTACAGACCAGAAGAGAATGGCATGATATATTTAACGTTATGAAACAGAAGGGCCTCGAACCAAGAATATTGTATCCAGCACGATTATCACTTAAATATGATGGAGGGATGAAACAATTTCCAGACAAACGAAAGTTGAGTTTGCCTCTCATAAACCACCACTACAGGATATCTTAAATGGGCTGCTCTAGATAGAAGCACACCTAAGGCTAAAAAGATGTCACCAGAGAAAATAAAATCATAGCAAAGAAAGCAGACCATCCAAATACTAACTAAAGGCAAAGAATAAAACACCTATTATATAAAGAATGGAGGAGGAAGAATAAGAAGGGAGAGAAATAAAAAAACATCAGACTGTGTTTACAATAACTTAACAAGAAAGTTAAGTTAGATTGTTAGATAGTAAAGAAGCAACCCTAGAACCCTTGGTAACCATGAATCTAAAGCCAGCAATGGCAATAAGTACATACCTATCAATAATCACCCTAAATGTAAATGGACTGAATGCACCAATCAAAAGACACAGAGTAACAGAATGGATAAAAAGCAAGACCCATCTATATGCTGCCTACAAGAAACTCACCTCAAATCCAAAGATATACACAGACTAAAAGTGAAGGGATGGAAAAAGATATTTCATGCAAACACCAAAGAGAAAAAAGCAGGTGTTGCAGTACTTGTATCACACAAAATAGACTTCAAAACGAAGAAAGTAGCAAAAGATAAAGAAGGACATTACATAATGATAAAGGGGTCAGTCCAACAAGAAGATAAAACCATTATAAATATATATGCACCCAACACAGGAGCGCCAGCATATGTGAAACAAATACTAACAGAATTAAAGGAGGAAATAGACAGCAATGCATTCATCTTAGGAGATTTCAACACACCACTCACTCCTGAGGACAGATCAACCAGACAGAAAAAAGTAAAGACACAGAGGCACTGAACAACACACTAGAACAGATGGACCTAACAGACATCTACAGAACTCTACACCCAAAAGCAACAGGATACACATTCTTCTCAAGTGCACATGGAACATTTTCCAGAATAGACCACATACTAGGCCACAAAAAGAACCTCAGTAATTTCAAAAATATTGAAATCCTACCAACCAACTTCTCAGATCACCAAGGTATAAAACTAGAAATAAATTTTAGAAAGAAATCAAAAAGGCTCACAAATACATGGAGACTTAACAACACTCTCCTAATTAATCAATGGGTTAACGACCAAATCAAAACAAATCAAAGAATATATGGAGACTAATGACAACAACAACACAAAGCCACAACTTCTGTGGGACGCAGCAAAGGCAGTTCTAAGAGGAAAGTATATTGCAATCCAGGCCTATTTAAAGAAGGAAGAACATTCCCAAATGAATAGTCTAAAGACACAATTACTGAAATTGGAAAAAGAAGAACAAATGAGGCCCAAAGTCACCAGAAGGAGGGACATAATAAAGATTAGAGAAGAAATAAATAAAATTGAGAAGAATAAAACAATAGAAAAAATCAATAAAACCAAGAGCTGGTTCTTTGAAAAAATAAACAAAATAGATAAACCCCTAGCCAGACTCATTAAGAGAAAAAGAGAATCTACACACATAAACACAATCAGAAATGAGAAAGGAAAAATCACGACGGACCCCACAGAAATACAAAGAATCATAAGAGAATATTATGAGAATCTATATGCTAACAAGCTGGAAAACATAGAAGAAATGGACAACTTCTTAGAAAAATACAACCTTCCAAGACTGACCAAGCAAGAAACAGAAAAACTAAACAGACCAATCACCAGTGACGAAATCGAATTGGTAATCAAAAAACTACCCAAGAACAAAACCCCCGGGCCTGATGGATTCACCTCTGAATTCTACCAGACGTATAGAAAAGAAATAACACCGATTCTCCTTAAAGTTTTCCAAAAAATAGAAGAGGAGGGAATACTTCCAAACTCATTCTATGAAGCCAGCATCACTCTAATACCAAAACCGGGCAAAGACCTCACCAAAAAAGAAAATTACAGACCAATATCCCTGATGAACGTAGATGCAAAAATACTCAACAAAATATTAGCAAACCGAATTCAAAAATACATCAAGAGGATCATACACCATGATCAAGTGGGATTCATCCCAGGGATGCAAGGATGGTACAACATTCGAAAATCCATCAACATCATCCACCACATCAACAAAAAGAAGAACAAAAACCACATGATCATCTCCATAGATGCTGAAAAAGCATTTGACAAAATTCAGCATCCATTCCTGATTAAAACTCTCAACAAAATGGGTATAGACGGCAAGTACCTCAACATCATAAAGGCTATATATGACAAACCCACAGCTAACATCATACTTAACGGCGAGACGCTGAAAGCTTTTCATCTAAGATCGGGAACAAGACAGGGATGCCCACTCTCTCCACTGTTATTCAACATAGTACTGGAGGTCCTAGCCACAGCAATCAGACAAAACAAAGACATACAAGGCATCCAGATTGGTAAAGAAGAAGTCAAATTGTCACTATTTGCAGATGACATGATACTGTACATAAAAAACCCTAAAGATTCCATTCCAAAACTACTAGAACTAATATCTGAATTCAGCAAAGTTGCAGGATACAAAATTAACACACAGAAATCTGTTGCTTTCCTATACACTAATGATGAACTAACAGGAAGAGAAATCAGAAAAACAATTCCATTCACAATTGCATCAAAAAGAATAAAATACCTAGGAATAAACCTAACGAAGGAAGTGAAAGACCTGTACTCTGAAAACTACAAGACACTCCTAAGAGAAATTAAAGAGGACACTAACAAATGGAAATGCATCCCATGCTCTTGGCTAGGAAGAATAAATATTGTCAAAATGGCTATACTACCTAAAGCAATCTACAGATTCAATGCAATCCCTATCAAACTACCAACAGCTTTCTTCAATGAACTGGAACAAATAATTCTAAAATTCATATGGAACCACAAAAGACCCCGAATAGCCAAATCAATCCTGAGAAGGAGGAATAAAACAGGGGGAATTACACTCCCTGACTTCAAGCTCTACTACAAAGCCACAGTAATCAAGACAATTTGGTTTTGGCACAAAAACAGACCCACAGACCAGTGGAACAGAATAGAAAATCCAAACATTAACCCAAACATATACAGTCAATTAATATTTGATAAAAGTGCCTTGGATATACAATGAGGAGATGACAGCCTCTTCAGCAGCTGGTGTTGGAAAAACTGGACAGCTACATGTAAGAGAATGAAACTGGACTACTGTCTAGCCCCATACACAAAGGTAAACTCAAGGTGGATCAAAGACCTGAATGTAAGTCATGAAACCATAAAACTCTTAGAAAAAAACATAGGCAAAAATCTCTTGGACATAAACATGAGCAACTTCTTCATGAACATATCTCCCCGGGCAAGGGAAACAAAAGCAAAAATGAACAAGTGGGACTATATCAAGCTGAAAAGCTTCTGTACAGCAAAGGACACCATCAGTAGAACAAAAAGACATCCTACAGTATGGGAGAATATATTCATAAATGACGTATCTGATAAAGGGTTGACATCCAAAATATATAAAGAACTCATGCACCTTAACAAACATAAAGCAAATAATCCAATTAAGAAATGGGCAGAGGACATGAATAGACACTTCTCCAAAGAAGAAATTCAGATGGCCAACAGGCACATGAAAAGATGCTCCACATCGCTAATCATCAGAGAAATGCAGATTAAAACCACAATGAGATATCACCTCACACCAGTGAGGATGGCCAACATCCAAAACACAAACAACAACAAATGTTGGCGAGGATGTGGAGAAAATGGAACCCTCCTACACTGCTGGTGGGACTGCAAATTAGTTCAACCATTGTGGAAAGCAGTATGGAGGTTCCTCAAAAAACTCAAAATAGAAATACCATTTGACTCAGGAATTCCACTCCTAGGAATTTACCCTAAGAATGCAGCAGCCCAATTTGAAAAGGACAGATGCAGCCCCATGTTTACTGCAGCACTATTTACAATAGCCAAGAAATGGAAGCAACCTAAGTGTCCATCAGTAGATGAATGGATAAAGAAGAGGTGGTACATATACACAATGGAATATTATTCAGCCATAAGAAGAGAACAAATCCTACCATTTGCAACAACATGGATGGAGCTAGAGGGTATTATGCTCAGTGAAATAAGCCAAGCCGAAAAAGACAAGTATCAAATGATTTCACTCATATGTGGATTATAAGAACAAAGAAAAAATACTGAAGGAACAAAACAGCAGCAGACTCACAGAACTCAAAAACGGACTAATAGTTACCAAAGGGAAAGGGACTGGGCAAAATGGGCGGGAAGGGAGGGATAAGAGGGAAAAAGGGGCATTACGATTAGCAGATATAATGTTGGGGGGGCACGGTGAGGGCAGTACAACTCAGAGAAGACAAGTAGTGATTCTATAGTATCTCACTACCCTGATGGACAGTGACTGTAATGGGGTTGGTGGGGGGGACCTGATGAAGGGGTAGTTTAAAAACCGTAATATTGCACATGTAACTGTAGATTAATGATAATAAAATAAATTATATTAAAAAAAATAAAGTTTCACACTTTGAGACACACACATTGAATTCAACATGGATTAAATTCATTAGATGACCACTTATCACATGACATTAGGTGTTTTCCCCCTGTGGGGAGAGTCAAAGATCATGATGCGGTTATCACACCAGACGTTTGCCCTCCTCCCTAAAAGAGGCTATGATCCAGAGAATGCATGCATTTTTTAAATCAGGCACAGTGGAACCCAGAATAATTTTAAGAGTCACTGCTAAGGACATGGTGCTTCATAAAAGAAACCAGACATAGAGAGTACATTCTGTGGTTCCATCTACATGTGGTTCAAAAATAAAGCCAACCTGTGCTATCAGAAATCAGGATGTGCCTATCCTCAGGAGGTGGTGACTGGTAGTGACAAGAAGGGACCTGAAATGGCTCTTGTAATGTTCTGATTCTGGATCCCAGTGCTGATTACTAGGTGTGTTCATTTGGTGAAAATCCATCAGGCTGTACACTTGTAATGTCCATACTTTTCAGTATATAGTTTTATACCAGTAAAAAGTTCCCCAGAAACACTCACCATGGAGTAACTGAGTTGCTGTCTCTTAACTTTCTCATTCTCAACACACACACACGCACACATCCATATGTTCTCATGAGCACAAAGTAAAGAAAGTAAATACAAAAGCGTTTTGTCCTTTACACCCTGATTCTCAATTTGTCATGGCCTGAAACATTTACAGTGGAGACACATTCAAAAGCCAAGTCTTCACTCCTTATTGAAATTTTGTAACTGTCTTAACAATAGCTGTGCAGCCACAGAAGGCAGACAGCGGGGGGGGGCCAAGAAAACCGCAAGTGGCCTCACTGACAGTAGGAGGAGGAGGAGGATTTGGCCCTCAGATGTTTTGTAGCGTTCTTGACAGCCCAGTGGCTGCACAGTGTGAAATTTAAGCTCTACTCAGAAGGGAGAGCTATAGAATCCTGAGGCCAACAGACTCATGTCTCACTCTGCAGAAATCCTCAGGTAGAACTTATGGAAGGCTCTTCTCTTCCAGGAGGTCTAAGACAATAGCCAAGAGTGAAACAAACCCCCCAGAGACAGTACTGAGCTCCTGTCATTAACAGATCCTTGCCAACAGCTCGGGGAGTTTCTAATCATTATGTCTTCTGAAGGTTACAGATTATTAATGAAACAGGTAAGTCACTGTGAGAGGAAAGGTGATCTGGGAAAAAGTTGGCAAGGATATTTTTTTCTCTATACATGTCATCATTTCGAAAATATTTCTTGAGCAACTACTATATGCCAAGTCCTGAGGATGCCATGATGAAGGAGACAACACTCTAGCCACAAGGAAGTGTCCCTAATAAGTGGGCGACAGAAATGTAAAGACATCAGATAATAGAGTGCCCCTGAAGAAACAAAGGTGTGGGCAGAATACATCCTCCTAGTAGAAACCATAGTCCCGAACAGTCAGAAATAGTTTCTTGTTCTCCACTTTCCAATATTAGAGAAAGGAATTTGATACCATGGAGCTTAAATGGAACCTAAACACATATAGTATCAGTGATGAAATACATGGGATTCTTTTATAGTTTTCAAAACCACATCAAGCCCTTAATTCCAATTGCTTTCTATTGTCATAACCTACAAAAAACCAAAAAAAAATCACGAGTAACAAATATGCTGGAGCCCTGTGCATCCATCAATTACCAAAACCCAGCTCACTATTCCCCATGAACATGCCTGAGATTTTCTGGTCTTTGTAGGAATTTACCTTTCTCCAGGCTCTCTTCAGTTCATGTTTATAAGCTTCACAGTAGCTTATAATATTAGAGCCATCAAAATAAATTCTTTTGTCTTTAAGATCAAAGCATTGTTGGCAATGGTGACTTCCATAATTTTCTCAGGAAATTCTCAATTTTTGCTCTTGAGACTCTGATATCTCAATTCTAACTTTGAATTGGCGTACAGAAGACAGACAGGAAAAAGAGTCTCGATTTTCATACTCTAAGACATTCAAAAGTAAAACAAAGGATCGAAGGGGGACAAGGAGAGCTTTCATAGTTGTTCATTCTTTCTTAGTCTATCAATAACCATGGCTGGTCATCAGTGACTTTCTCTTGCTGCTGGTCTGCAGCTATCACTTGACTGATACCAGTAAACCACCACAAATTCAAAGGTGTCTGAAAGCAATGGCTTATTTATAACCCATGACAGGTACTGTTTAAAATCTATTTTGGTATCTCATGTTCCTCAGAGTTACACTTAGTCCTCGATCATTTCAGCCCTATGTGTTCAGTCTCTCCTAACATTTCACTTATATCAACCTTGACTAGATTGGACTCCTTGAGGAAGAAAGGTAATAATCAAGCCACTGGAATAACCTTGATCCCCAGACTCTGGAATTTCCCGCTAGTGAGCGATTCTTATTGTCACACTAGTTAAGTAAAAATATAAAGGCTTTCCCAGTGCTTTCCACAAGGGAACTCTTCTTGCAGATTTTATTTTATGAAATCTGTAAAATGCTAGGAGCTATATTAATTAACAGCAGCAATGCTAAACACAGATGGAATATATAATTAATTACCAACTATAGTACACTTAATACTTGAAATACTAAAGAGCTAGTTCTCAGCAATCTGTCTAGGAAGGGAGCTTTTGTCAGTAAAGAAAGGCAGTAGAGATTGGAGACTGCTCTTTAGAGTGGTCATTTCTGTTTTGCCAGCTGGAAAATGTCAGTTATCAGCAACCAAAAGGTATACTTCTGTCTAGATTCCAGTAAAGCACTCCACAGTGGACAAATGGGGGCAGAGGGTAGAAAGAAGGGAAATAAATGAGAGAGAGGGAGACTGAAATGGAGATTGATTGTGGCCTATGGTTCTCTAAGTAAGTCAAAGACCCATTTGGTTAAAACAATTTTGCACCCCAAATATGTAACATGCATGAGTGGTTCCCACTGCTATTTCCTGGCCAAAGGTTATTATTTAATTTATCCCAGTTAAATCTGATCTCAACTGTAATTACCATGCAAAGCCAAATGCAGTCCAGACCCTTCAGCTCAAATCTCCCTAAAATAAAGACAATGTCCCTAGATAGTGTTTTCATGTGCGCCCCAGTCCAAACAACTAAGTGCTCCCTGACTAGTAATGCATTCCTTGTTGTTATTTAATGTCAACTCAAATAAGTTAATCAACTTAGAAATAAAAGAACAGGATCTATTATAAACAACACAGTGAGATAAAACTGAATCTGTGGAATAACAGACTAATTTAATTACCATTTTAAGCAACTTTTATTGAACACTTGAGCACCTGCAGGGCCCTAAGGAGCATTAGGTCCCACCACTCAGTACCCTCTCCTGACATGTGGGAGGGAGGCGGAGATCCTCGAACTGCCCCCATGGCTGTGTCTCCCTGCCAGTTCATGGGAGGTGGTAGCTGTCGAGGGGAAATTATAGTATCAATGGCTCGTAGCTTCCAGCTTCCAGATCTCTAGTTCAGAGTGTTCTTGAACTTGACAGCAGAAGTGGGCTGCTGAGGCTTACACCACCACCCCTTCCCGCAGTTTTTAAGTACCTAACTCCCTGTATTAAATCCATTTCCACTTAAAATACTTAGTGCTTTTTGCTCTCTGCAAATAACCCTAATGGATGCACAAGTGCTGTATTTCAGTAAACTAGGGCTGAAATGGAAGCCAGGAAAGGAAGGAGTGAAAAGTCCACGATGGGCTGTCATCATCTATTCCCCCATGCGTGCATTCGCTCCATGACTCATTGGCACAAGCAGTTACTGAGCAGGTTCTACATGCCAGGCACTGTGTTTCTGCCCAATAGCCTTGACCTTTAAAGGAGCCAGGGTGGTGATGGCAGTGAAAGAGAGAACTGGGGGCATTCGCTAGTGCTAAACCCTCCTGCCAAGGCCCTTCTGCTGTGTACCCACTTTGAAAGCTCTGATAACTGACTGGGGTGTCTTCATCTCTATTTTTTTTTACCCATTCTGTCTTTTATCTACTGCAGTTTCTCCTATGCAACATTTCACAAAGCTGAAAGCCCTGTGTAGGACTTCACAGAGAACTCTTTCTCCTCTACCCTGCCTATCTGTAAATAATCATTTACACTACATATTTCATGATACAAACATAAGCATATTCCTATTTGACACAATTAACACAATATTTTTACTCATTAGGGATCAAATATATTATGTCATTCTAAAATGAGGATTAAATTATTTTCTAAAATCATGCACTAAGATCCATATGAATGATTACTAGCAAAAATGGCATGCAATTCTCTCTAAAACAGCAAGGTGTTTAGGCTGACATGGATAAGTAAAAGAGAATCTATTCAAAGTATGAATCACAAAAACTCCCTCTGATGAAAAAGAGCTGATGAGTTATAACATTTTCAGGAAATATCAACAAACTGTTCAAAATTAGTCAGACAGTCACATTAATCAGACAGCTTGAACATCAGCCTTGATATTGACAGTGCGTAGCAATGGTAACCCTCTGACTGGAATCCATTTGCACTTTTCATCGGCATCTGTGAGTAGCAAGTGTCTGCTGCCCGGGAATTATCCTTATCTGGTTGACTTGCTCTGTCCCTCATGAACCTGTTACTCCTGGTACAAACAAGTGTTGGAGATGCATAATGCCCCAATGCACATGCAGCTAAATTGTATCTAGGCTGGAACGCTCATGCATGTCCAATCTTCTTGAAGCTAATGTCAATTATCTACGGCAGTAGTAATCTCTTGCCGATAATGAATGACATGCATTCACAGACAGATCGAACAAGTTTACCAAAAAGTCGTTTCCTACTTGTTCAAAGTACAGGTTTATAATCCTCAAACTTTTGTTTTTATATTTAAGCATCTATTTCGTGCCTCATCACCTAAGGGTCTCCACTGCAAGCTGAAGGTACAAGGGTGGAGAGACACAGCACCATGACGTAAGAAGTGTACAGTCTAGTAAGGGAGTCAGCCCAGCATAGTTTCTGCCCAAAGTGAAAAACAAGAAAGAGAGAGGCTTTGCGAATTCAACAAACTACGCAACCACTCTGCTTCCACACTGCAAACAAGAAACCAAGGGGAACACAGCACTAGAAGGAACTAGCTCAGGAGGGAAGAAAGCCACCACTAGTTCAGGTGACCATCTTTGAGTCCCATATGCCTTCGGTCCAACCGTGGTCCAAGCTGAGACGCAGAGTATCCAGCTTCTCTCTGTCAGCTGAACCACTAGGGGCTGTGTGTGATAGGTAAGACTCCGGAGGGCTGCCAATACACAGTTCAACCTTTTTTCCCTTCTCCCAGTGCTGAGTGGAGCTCCTGAAGTCACAGGCACCTTCAGCTCATGTATCTCCTGCTGTCATAGGACTCATCAGTGCTCTCGGGAAAGCCCAGAAAGCCACATCACTTAGACGCAGGCCTAAACATGTCCTTGGATAATACAAATTGAATATGTTGCTCATGACACCATTTCATTTCTTAGTAACACCTCTTTGTCTGTATATCTTTCTGAAATCTTGTTGAAACCGCATCCCCATTTGTTCACTCTCTTGTAACCTGATGTTTGCTCCAACCCCAGGACTCAACGCCATTAAAAATATTCTCTATCAATGTTAAAAATGAACCCCCAGTAACACACCACAGGTCCTCTTCTAATTATCAGCCCCTTTCTGATGGTTTGTGGTGTTCTCTCTCCCCTGATTCTCCTTTCTAAATTGTGTTTCTCCCTCTGCCTTCTGGTCTTTTTCTCCCTCCCTCCCTGTATCAGTTCATTTTTGTGGTGTAACAAAAGAGTCAGAAGCACCAGTGGACTGCAGTAAGAAATTGTTATGTCTTGCACATCAGCTGGGGGTCTGTGGATCTCAGCTGAGTTCATTCATATATCTGTGCATTGGCTGGGGACTCTGCTCTACGCCAGGCTTGGCTAGGGTAACTTAGCTAGGCAGCTCTTTGTCCTGTCCCTCCTCCTCCTCATGGGACAAGCATGGCCTCTGGAAGCTGAGGGGCTGAACTTAGAATCATCAACGCTACCTCACAGTGTTGGCCTAAGGAGTCACACAGAAGAATTCAGATTAAAAAGGTAAGGGAGTAGACTGCCTCTTTAGTGAGAGAAACTATAAAGTTACAGAGAGCATGGAAGCATAAATATAGAGACATACAGAAAGGGAAGAAATTGGAGATCAAAGTTTTAATACAGTCTACCCACTCTCCTCCCCAGTACTTTATATGTGTGTATATATATTTATACACACATACACACACACACACACACACACACACAGAGAGAGAGAGAGAGAGAGAGAGAGAAAGCAGTAGATCTCACCCCAGGGCAGTTTTGCCCTCCTCCACCAGGGAACATTTGGCAATGTCCCTCCAGTGGGTGATGGTGGTAGGGGAGTGCACAGGACAGCCTTGCCGACAAAGAACGATGCAGGCCAAAATGTTCCTAGCGCAGAGGCTGAGAAATCTTGAAGTATGTGCACACAAACGCACACACAGAAAGAGGAGAGGAAGAGAGATCGTCCTCAGTCTGGCAGTGATTCTCGGCCGCTCCTCCAGCCGTTACAATCATGGGTCTGGGAGTGGTTCCTAAATCCCCATCTCTTGGAGCCAGTCCAGCTGCCGTCTGTCTGATCCCACTATAATGACTCCCCAAGCCCATCAGGGAAATGGACTCCAACTGAATTCATCTCCAAATCCAAGTCTGAGATCCTACTTTTGCTGTTTCTAGGCGTGGACACCAGCATTGTCCCAGTCACCTCAGCATAACTTAAGGTAAGCACATGCATGTGGAGTCAGGGGGTCCTAGATGCAGTTCAGTTACCTAGTTCTGTGTCCATTAGCCAAGCACTCAGCCTCTCTCAGCCTTAGCTACTACACCTGGAACAGTACCTTTCCCAAGGTTGACACAGCATTAAATTAATTGAGATGCATGAAATTCAGTAAATAGTAGTTCCTTCCCAGATGTGAAACTCTGGGCATGTCTTTGGTCCGGTTAATTACCAAGCTGGAAAAAAATCAAAGCTAAATAACTCTTGAAGTCTTCTCATCTTTGCATCCCACCACATTCTGGGCACTCACTCCCACTTACAATAACCACTTGTTCTGTTCATCCTTTTGGGTTATTTAATTTTACCTTCTCCATAAGATGGTTGTGAGGATAAAATAAAATGGTAGAAGAGCAAAGAGGTAAAAAGAGTAAACAGTCAATAAGTGTGAGCTGCTATAGTGTTTTACTCACATTATTATATATTTTTGTTGGCATTACAGAAGAAAAGGCACCTATAAAATTACTCTCTGTTTTAACTTTTTGAAACACTGTCTTTTGAAGAAGATTTTAGTCAGGTCACCATTTACTATGTAAAAGACCAGGTAGTATGTTACCCACGTTATGCTACATATGTTATCTGATCAAATTCCCACGACACCCTGATGAAAACATCCTACAGACCAAGTCCATGGTGATTAAGTAATTAAGTAAGAAGCCAAAGCCACACAGCTAGCAAGTCATGGAGCTGCAATTCCCTCCACTTTTCCATGATTTGGTATGTAACCCCCATGTTAGGTTTTTTGTATCTGAAGGTCAAGGTGAGAGAAAAATGCTTGACACAAAGACAGGAAATTTTAATTATCTAATGGTAGAACTGAAAGCATAACTGAGGTTTACACCTTGTGGTAGGTAATCCTCCCTTAAATTATAATATTTAGAGGGAGTGTCCCTCTTTGTATTTTAGGACAAAGGCGACCTGTCTTCGTTTTTTATTGCACAAATTTGGAGTAATTCTAATTACCGAGTTACTCTTAAATTGCTTTCTATGCATGTTCCTTCAGAAATCCAATTACAGTTCCATTATTGGGAGGGGTGAATTAGAAAGTGAAGAGATGATTGCATAAAATTAACATACCAATGGTTTTCCTTGCATTGATGGGCAAATTTCTTTTCATATCAAAAACCATTCATACAAAGATGCTCATTATAGACATTAGAATCTGTCAGTACATCACAAACTGCATACCCATGAAGCACCCAACACCCCAAACAGACCCATCAGCCCTCTGTGGAAGCCTAAAGAATGAAAAATACTCCTTCCACATGTAGGCACGCTCAAAAAAAAGGCTTTGAGTTATAGCCATAAAGTTACCTCTCACCCTTAAATATGTGAAAATTACAGGATTTTTCTGATTTATTTGGGCTTTTCTTCAATTTGATTTCCAAGTTTTGAGATTGAGAAGCATGACATCTTTCTATCAGTCCGATATGAGAGGAAGTAAATTATAATAGCTCCATCTTAGATGTGACTTTTCATACCCAGGCAAAGTGTAAGCATGTCAACTGATGTTGGAGAAAACTCATATACGTACTAGAGAAATTTCTAAAAGCAAAGTCTCTAATTGTGTCCAGAAGCAATACTGTCTAATTATCTATAAGCCAAGTGACCATATTTGTAGAATTACTAAAATTACTCTTACAAGTTCAAGCAGACATTCATTTAGAGGCTGGATCTAAGGAAATATGGTGATTTTTCCTCCTTTGCTTTAGAAAAAAAACTGTGATTAATTTCAATTAGGAAGGGAAATCACAAGGCCAGCATTTGCTAATATATTCCTTTAGATTCTCACTTTATTGCGTAAAGGGACATGGCACTTTGGGGACAGTGTCAGCAGTAGAGTAAATAATTTGTCTTGGAGGCAATATCCCCTGCTAAATGGAGTGAAGATAATTCGTAGTCTTCACTCAAAAGACTCTTTACTTAGCAATTTTCCCCTAACATATCACCAATAAAGATCTCAATTTCACCTACTTAAGGTCCATGTCATGGGGTAATTTCACTAAAAGTTGACCACATGACATAAAGAAGACAGATTTATGATTACACATCTGACTCATGACTGCATTATGGCTCTTGACTTAGGCTTTAGAATACTTATTTCTCTCCCACCTAGTGGTTCAGCTGGATGAGAATGAAGTGAGGCTCTCTAAAGAGGATCAGACAGGCAATATCAAAAGCACCAGAATCCAAAGTACTCAGAGCTTTCAGACATTCAAGTCAAGGTTATATCGCCATGGGAGGAAAATAGCATGCATACGTTTGGTCAGAAAAGAAAATAATTTCTGAACCGTGTCTCTTAACCCCTCACTAAGGACCCCTGTAATGTGCTCTTGTACTAATAAACCCACAGTTGGATCTCAAGAAGAGGGTCCTGCTTACAAGAAGGCATTCAGATGTGTCATGAAAAATAAACAAGTCCAGAGTGGGGCGCAGAAAAGGAACATGTGAGACACACCGTAAATCTCCAGCACTGGGAGCTCAGCTGTGAAAACAGTTTGCTAAGTCACCCTCTGGGTGATTAAAAAATAAAATGTTTCTACAAAAACAGTCATGTTTGAAGTCCACCACGGCTGCAAGACAAAATGAAGCCTTGAAGGAGCTTTCTCAAGAGAGAAATACCTGAAGTGTTTGTGAAAACAAAGTTCTGTTGACCTATTGTGTGAAACCTCTCTTGACGCTGCTCTACAAATGCCAGACTGAAAAGCTCACGTTGACAAGTCTGCCTTGCTGGGAGAGCCATGGAAGTAACAAATGCCCCCTGTCTTGTATATTGTGCACTGTTCTCCATCACAAATGGAAATACTGAGCTTTGAGTGCACTGAAGAAAGTCGGCCTAGACATGAATCAAGGCCTAGAACGGTTTTGACTAAACACCTGAGCACATTACCTTCGGGTCTCATTGCCAACATAGCTGTCTCAGGCTGTTCTTCAGATATGCAGGAAAATATATGCCTGGGGTTGAAAGTCACTGTATTTCTTTCTTTCCCAATTACCTCCACCTAAAGCATCATAAGCAGATATTATATGAACCCTACAGTTTATTTTATTTGGGGGGGTGGTTCCCATAAAGAATTAATTTAGTTGACAATGTCAAAAATAGTTCTTCTGAAAAAATAAAATAGTATCTTAAAGAAGGAAGCATAATTAGGAATGGTTTCTTCCAACGAATTGTTCAGCCTACTTAAGCTCCATCCTGTAGAAGCACCTTCTAATCACCCTTTCCCCCTACAGGTAACATTTAAAATTTCTCTTTTCTTAACCTAATAAACCTAACACTTTCCCCCTTTATTCTTACTGAAGATGTAATGAATGGGACTTGCCTTGAAACCATAAGGGTTGGATTCTACAGAAAAGAGAAGAAATGGGAAGCCTTTAGATTTGCTTTCAAAAAGCAGAAATTTTGCTACAAGTTAAATGAAACAAGATTTATCTGAATCTTTCTGAAATGAGAGCTAGAGATTCTGTGAGGTCAGGCTCTTATTACACTGCCAGGGTTTCTTGGGTTTCTTACCACAGGCATGAGGTTTGGGTCCAAGTTTTGCTCAGTGCAAAACCATCCTTCAGGGCCCATTGAAACATGAGTCTGAATTGAATGACATTCAGGAGTACTCTTGCTGGGGGCTAAGACTCAGCCTTAGAGGCCAACAGTTTACAATGGCTGAGTTCTGTACAAAACACTGGGATTCTAATCTCAGCTCTGTCCTTCCACAGTGAGGAATCTTGGGCAATTCATTACATTTCCTTCTGGCCCATTTCCTCATTTGTGAAATGAGATAGACAGACAAGCATTCCTTTGAAATTTGTTTCCCCACCTAGTGGCTCTGAAAGAGCAAAACATCAAAGGAGGGGAAAGAAGTATCATGGTTAAATAAATGTGAAAAAGGGGAACCGTTTCTTTATGACAGGACTTCTCAGAGCCTTTAAATAAAGTTTATGTGTCCTATGTGCTCAGTTACAAACCACATTCAAACATCCCTAAGTAATTCCCACAGGTGAAAGCTGAAGTACCCACTATGTGCTCCAAATTTTCTATTTCTTTCAGAGGAAAGCCTTCTTTGTAAAACATATAGTAAATGTTCTTTCCTGGGGTTGACAGAAAAGAAACTGGGATATTAACATATTCCAAAAAAAATTAATACGCAAGAGTGAAGAATATCCCTGTTCATTGTCTGCTCCTACAGCACCTCCTTGGTCTCCTAATTCTTCCCTGTTCTGAAATCAAGTTCACTTGGCCTTTCAAAGCTTCCCTCCTTCATTCTGTCTGAGACAGCAGCTCTCCCATTATTTCTCCACTGGTTTCCTACTTAAAGTGAGTTAGGAATTAACAGACTATTTTCTTTGGCAGCCTGGGGCAATTTGAACTCACCGTGTTCATGCTTTTTTCCAGTATTCGTTATTCATTTTCCCTACTGAATCTCATTTTTTTGGCTTTCTGCTCCACTGCATTTCTCTGATGCTGAAGGGATGCTGAGGACGTGCTCTCTTTCTGCCAGAGCAAACAGCTAGAGGACCATGTCCTGCCCAGGACACTGGCTGCACTCAGCAAGTCGGCTTGTGTCTGGGATCTTTCAGGAACTCTTTACCAATAATTTTCATATCATTCAACCACAGACACAATTTAAAAGATCAACTTCCCCCTTGACCCACTGCCCACACCCTAAATCGTGCACTATATGATCAATAAGTTAGAAACTCAGCGAAGAAGTTTTAGAATGTGTCTACAAGAGAATAAAAATTTAATCTTAATTCAAAGAGAAGAAAAGGACCAGGTGAAGGGGTCCGGGGGAGGGGGGAAGAGTAAAAACAAAAAACTGATTTCTACGTTACTCCCCACATGCCTACATATTAGGAAGCAGATGTGGCATTTATTAACCACTTTACATGGTCAAATCGCACCCACTTTACATGGGCAGATTTGCACCCACTGGCTTTGACACAGATGGTTCTGAGGCAGGCAATTCAATAGCAGAAGACAGGGGACCAATAGCTTAACTTATTGCAGGATTCTATGAGTACTGAACTGAATGCGTGTAAAGAAAGATTCATAAGAGATTCAGAGAGGTGGGAAAGTGCATTTGGTTAGAGACTTGAATTTAAATCCCATTTCAGAATGGCGCACCAATTGAACATGACTGCCCCACTGTGAATTAAAATCCAGCCCCAAAGGAAGTGACGCTGAGCAGTACACCATTTGACCAGAGCTTAAAATTGGGAGTTTCTTCCTAAAAGAGCTGCCTCTTGGCCAGGAAATCCTTTTCATTGCCTAAAAGGATAAAATTGAAGACAGTAGAAAATGACATCATCAATCTCATCCACATTTGAAAGTATATAATCATCTCCTTTCCTTTTACAGAAGTTTTTCTTATATTGTAAAACTAAAATATCACATACCCTTGTCTTTATTTTATACTCAAACTCAATGTCCATAGGATTATAAGAGTTTATAATAAGGTCATGTATGTTAACAGTTGAATTAAATGTTTATATGTACTAGTTTAAATTTACAACGGGTTCTTTCTTTATCACATCAAACAACATCACTGGTAAAGAGAATTAGAAAACTACAGAAGAAATGAATGATGACTCCCTGATGATCCAGTGCATTTTTTTTAGAGGATAAAAACTAGGTTTCTAATATTTTACAACACTGCAACTCAGGTAAAAAAAAAATCATTGCCTCCTTATTGCTTCTGGCACATCCAACAATTTAATATTTTAAGATACACACAGACACAAACACCCCAGATTCTCTCCTCTTCCATCAACTACTACTTTAGAGAAGTCATTCTCTATGTCCACTTACAAAGAAGTAGATCCATGATCCAAGATCCAAGATCCTCTGCCTCCCCAAGATGGTTTACTCCAGTAAAAGCCCTGGTGCTCAGATAAAATCCATCCCAGGTCTGCTTTGCAGATCAACAACTATTAAAATTAGAGGCAGAGTCAGGAACCCCTCTGCCAGAGAGAGTCAGCAACAAAAGGTTCCAAGTAGGAATCCTCTCCCCATACGTTCCTGCTCCTTGGCAAGCCAGAATCTCAGGGAAGTCTGACAGCACAGGACAAGGTCTTGCAACTCCATAGCCATTTGTTGCATCAAATAGACCCACCGCACTAACCACTCCTTGGAAATACGGCTAATCTCTTCCTACTGAATAAAGCCTCAAGTGGTCTGTTCTGCAAGAGAGAGACTGTCTTTTGCAAATCCAAGCAACAGATGAAATTGACCAACAAGGGTGTCCTCCCCACACAGACACTTGGGAGGATGAGGAAGAGATCTCCAACCTGGTGGGAGCACAGGATACTGGACTGGGGTGAAAAGTATCAATCTCCAGTGTCAGGACATGGTAGCAAATAAAGTTTCTCCTTCTAAAAGGGCTTTCATGCTCCCCTGTAAGCAAACTTGAAAAACAACTTTGCCTCCACACAGAGAAAGCAAAAGCCAATGGATGTATGTGCAGAAACTGAGCCTCACAGGACACAGCCATGTCCTGGTGATCGAACAACACTAACTCAGTACGTACTAACAACTAGCACGGTAGGCAGCCTTGACTATGGCCCAAATGCTGCAAAATGCTTGCGTTCATTATCTCATGTAAAATCACAATGACTCTAGGAGAGCAGTTGCATTATCATGTCCATTTGATAATTCAATGAACAGAAGCACAGAGAAGCTAGAGTTTGCCCAAAGTCACAAAGATAGTAACTTATGAAGGTAAGAAATCCCAGGCCCTCTGATACTAGAGACTGTGCTCTTTCACCAGCTTCCAGCACCTCCTCTTAGTTCTCAAACTGGTGCCCTAAGCCCATGAGCAAAAGGGTTGGTGGGGCCTGTGGTAGGTGGAATAACGGCCTCCCGAAGATGTCCGCAGCTTACTCTCTGGAACTTTAATTCCATCTGTTAACTCCTCTCTACCACATAATGTTACATACCTGTAGGTTCTGGATTCATAGTTGCTAATCATCCAACCTTAAAGTAGGAAGACTACCCAGGATTACATTTATGACACAGGTGAGCCCAGTGTAATCACAAGTGTCCTTTAATGTGGAAGAGGATGGCAGAAAAGTGAATGTCTGATTGATGCACTGTGAGAAAGACTGGCCTGGCCATCGCTGGAGTAAAGACAAAGGAAGGGGACACACACCAGCAGATACAGGCAGACTCTTGAAGTTGGAAAAGGCAAGAAAACAGATTCTCCCCTAGATCCTCCAAAAGGACCATCTCTTGCCATCAAGCTAAGATGGCAGGAGCTAAGATGGACCCTGGAAATAAGCCCCTAATTGACAGACGATAGTGGACTCTGCTGGGTATAAGAAATATTCATTATGTTAAGGTACTGGGGTTCCACTGGTTACAGAAATAGCCTGGACTAATAGGCTACATTTTATAAACTAAGGAACTTGTCCAAGATTGATGATTGGGCAATTGCTTAAACCACTGCCTACCATTGGATCATCAAAGAAAGCAAGTGGCTCTCCTGTACCAGGCTGATATTTCTTATTAAGATTTTTACTCCATGTTCAAGGAATTCCATCTTAACTGGTTTGCTTATCTTTTCTATAAGATTCAGAGCTCCTAGAGGCAGCTATCTAATTTATCCTTCTACATTCTCCTCTGAAGCAACGTTACCAAATGAGCTAGACTCAATCGATGACACATAGTTTATATATCTATGTATATTTATATTTATATATACCCAATACAGGCAGCTCACTCAGAATTGCTCTGCTGAGGTTCCTAGGTTCTCATTTTGATTCTATTCCTTCCTACATATGGAAGCAGGGAGAAGTCACTTACTTCTCTGAATTGAGTTCCTTACCTATGAGGTGGGTATAACTGATAACTCACCAGGATGGGATGAAAGAGATGAGCCATGTGCAGCCTTGCACATCCCACCTGGCTAAGGAGGCCCTCCACAAATGCTGGCTGTAACTATTGTGGGTGCCTGGTTTTCACTGGGTCCCCAACTCTCTATAGGCCTGAACTTCTTCACCTAGAAAAGCAAACAGAGACGTAGACACGAGGGCGTCACAGAACCCAGTGCAGCGCTCTGACAAAATCCCCAATCAATGAACAGAACTTGTGGAAAGCCAGTCAGGTGATCACCATGACAGGACCCTCATGTTTTGGGTGCATTTTGTAGAACAAAGGCTTTTTTTTTTGGCCAATGGGCTTTTCAAACATCTTTGCACAAGAAAGCCTACATGTTGTAACATGTTACTGCTTGATTTATCTCAGTTTCCATAAAACAGGGAGATGGGAGCTCTTCCTCTGGCCTGGACTCCAGCCTGATCTGGGCCCACTTCACTCAAACAGCACCAAGTGGGAAGACAGTGTCCAGCCCTCCCAAGCGGAGATTCAATCAGCAACCCAGGGTTTCCCTCAAGCTACCTGCAGTTCAAAGCTGAATGACTAATTCAGGCACGCTAAACCCAATCTCTGCCCTTAGGCAGAGGAAACAGTCCATTTGAACATGGATTAGGCCTTATCTCCTGGGATCTCATATACAGAAAGGAAAAAAGACTTCCTACATAAATGTGTGGGAGAGGAGGCCAAGGAGGGTAGCTCTGGGGAATGGGTGCTCATCCACTATTGTAATTTTTAAGTCCCACCGTTGCAAGTATTGCCAGTTCCCCGAGTCACCCAGAACCACACACAGGTACAGTGGCCAGCAGAATGCCTGGGAGGGATGCCAGACCCCGAGCTCCTCACAGAAGCCAGCCATGTACACATCAGACCAGTTACAGACAAGGAAACCAAGCCCCCAGGAATGCTAGGGAGTTGATGGAACTGGGACTAGCCTCTAGTGAATATTACTTCTAAAAATATGCTCTGTCCATTATCCATCCCACCTGGCAAAAAGGTAGTGCTCAGTAAACATCTGTTTTAGCAAAAAGAAAAAAAAAGGTGCCTCCTTTCAAGGAAAAGATAGAAGTTGGAATCAAAGAAAAGACTGCATAGATCCTTAATATTTCTCCAGGAGGAGATTCCATTGGGATTGTCTTCCTTCCATATTTTGGCATAATCATTAATAACTAATAGCTCTTCCCTTCCTGGGACAACTTACATAATACATTTCACGATCAGTATCACATTTGATTCTTAGCAGTAAGACTGCACAGTTGTTATTACTGATGTGTGTTTCCATTGGATGGAACTGCCTTAGAGCGAGTCCACGTTTCACACTTCACATGCCTTTCCTTATTTGACCATCCCATCCTCCCTATAACATGGAGATTCTAAATAGCACTTTTGACAGATGAGAGAACTGAGGCACAGAGGCAAAGTACTTTACCCAGAGCCACACAGCCAGTGAGAAGTGGAGCCTGGACTTAATTTCAGGCAGAGCCCAGTTTACCCTTAAACACCACACTGTACGCTGCATTCTCTGTTTTTGTGCAATGGCATTTGTGTAGGTTGGCTACACAGAGAAGTACCTGAAGAAATAAATGGCTGTCCATTATTTTGCTAAAGGATCTACTACCTAACATATATTCAAGTTCATATATTAGGACCAAATAATCTGAAAACCCAGAGTAACACATTTTCTTTGATGGTGAAGTATTTCAATGGTAGTAAGTCTGGCCCAAGATACATGTTCTGATCTCCAAACGCAGCCACTTAACATCATTTGATTCTGGTTTAATTGTTATCATCCACCTATGAATAAACAGTATATTCCTTTCTGTGGACACGTGAGAGTCTTGGAATCCTACCTGTGCCATGATATTGATTTGGTTTCAACTGATTCCAGATCCAAAGACGAAGACTAAAATAAAACAGCTAAATCCTGTGGGATGTTCCGGGGCTCAGTGTATTAGGACGTGGTGACCCACCCGAGAGGGAAGGCCCTGAGCTCCTTGGCCTCCACGGTTTTCCAGTAGCTGCTTGTTAACTCATTTGTTAACTAGCCATTGCTTGGAAAGATAAGACCAAACTCCCTATCTATCTAATCGCAAACAGCCAACCCATTATTTATATCTACAGGACACCTTAGAGAAATGATACAGTGAAGAATTTACTGTACATCCATTATTGTGTCCTGTAAAACTAGCTAGCCAAGGAGATAGGTGGTGCAATAGGAACCTTAATTTATGCAAGGGGAACACATCATGCTTTGTACAATCAGCTGGCAACTGAAAAGCTGTGCATAAACTCAATTTTTGATCAATTGAATGATCTTTATCAGCTTAGAAACACTTTATTTCACATTAATCAGTGTTGGCTTCTAAATTATTATCTAAGTAATCAATGAACAACAAATTATGACTTACAGACATTGATAATTGACATTTTTGAAAAATGTCTTAATTTACTGGAAGGAGATAAAGTAAAAATAACTGAATAGGTCATTAGACAGTTGGGTGTACAGTTAGGTAGCATGGTCGATCAGTCACAAAGAAAGGAAAAAAGAGGAATAAAGAGGTTGATACAGAAGCACAGAAACAGATAAAAAGCTAGGAGAGGAAGAAACAAATAAACAAGAGCCAGTTATCTAAAAGGAAACTTCTTATAAATGAAAGAACCGATCTGTAACATCATCCGGTAACAGGTAGCTCATAGTTACAAAGATGAAATGAAAACTTGTAAAAAGTCCTATGCATAGGCTCTGCCATATATAAAAATCCAATTCCTGTTCATTGTTGTTTCTGCAGTTATCATTAAAATGACTTGGAGGGCTGGAATGATGGTGCAGGCACCTTCCTAACGCCCTCCTTTGACACGGGTTCAAAGCACCCCCCACTCTGCTCCTCATAGAACAGGGTGTTTGCACCACCTTAATAGCCTGGATGCACAACAGATTCAGGGAACTAGGGTGCAATGGATCGAATAGCAGCTCCCAAAAAGATATGTCTAGGCTTCAACCCCCGGTACCTGTGAACATGATCTTATTTGGAAATAGGGTCTTTGTAGATGTAATAAAGGATCTAGGGATAAGATCATTTTGGATTTAGGTATGTTCTAAGTCCAATGATCGGTGTCCTTAGAAGAGACACCAGGGAGAGGGAGATTGGAGATGTAGAGACACACAGGGAGGAAGGCCACATGGGGATGAAGGCAGAGACTGGAGTGAAACAGCCACAAGCCAAGGAATCCCAGGAGCCACCAGAAGCTAAAAGAATCAAAAAAGGATTCTTCCCTGAAGCCTTCGGAGGGAGCATGGCCACACAGCCTTGGCTATTGACACCTTGATTTCAACTTCTGGCTTCCAACAGAGAATAAATTTCTGTTGTTTAAAGCCACCAACTGTGCAGTATTCTGTTGTGGCAGCTCTAGGAGATTAACACACAGGAGCTTTCTAGAACCAGTGAGAAAGGCTTCCCAATCTCTGGATACAGGTTCTCCTACGAGGATATTCTACTCTTCGCTCAATGGGAATGGGAGACAATGAATGTGTTTGGGGAACACCATAAAATGACCAGCTACTCTTAGTGAAATTTTACTAAAGACAATGGTAAGATGTACCTCCTTTCCCTCGAACACATCTTGATTGTGTGACATGAGCTTGCCCAGAATCCCAAGACACCCTGCACAAGCCTAGACAGACAACACATGAGTTTTGCTTAGGTTTTCTATAACCAAGTCATTTGTGGTACTTTTTTATTTGAGTGCTTTGAAATACAAGGAAACAATTCTGCTTTAGAAATCTCAGCAGATGAATTGATTGAGACACCATCTGAATACTACTTCCTCACTACAACAAATGAGGTCCATGGACAGATGGCATTGACGCCCCCCGGGAGTTTGCTAGAAATGCACAATCGCAGCCCCTCACCAGACCTATGGAGTCAGAATCTGCATTCTCAACAAGAAGCCCCAAGTGTTTGGTTGGCACGTGAAAATCTGAGATACTCTCCTCTAGAGTATCTGTTGGACAACTTTTTCAATGGACATGAAAGTAAGTCATCTTAAAACAAGAATGACTGGGAACTCATGAAACACACACACACACACACACACACAAATGCTTTACCCTTCTCAGCTCTTTTCACTTTGGCAAGAAGAACTGTACTCAGTCTTGAAATTAAAAAAAAAAAGAAAGAAATAAAGAAAGGAAAAAATAAAAAAGTATCTTAAGCATTTCACTATATTTATCAAATGCAGTATTTTCTAACTGGATTAGATTCTGAGGAAAGAGACCCAGAAATCCAAGGGCTCAGAAGCAATATGTTTTTTAGTTATCTTTTCAGCTATGGCTTTGCTCTATTATTAACTCTGTTTATTAGAAGAGCCCAATGCTCCCATGATAGCTCAGCTGGTGATCACCCTCTGCAGCCACCACTTATGAGCACACTGTATCGCATGACAGATGACAGCAGTGCATTGGTGAGCAAATGGTGGCCCCACATCACACAGAGCAGAGGAGACAGGGACACAGTCTGTGTCAGCATGAAGAGGTAAATGCTAGATAGAGGGAGGCCCTGGGTACAAATAGGGTGCCCACCTGGGGCTACCAGGGAATGCTTCCTGGAGGAAATGGTGTCTGTGCAGAGTCTTAAAGAATGAGTCAGAGGAGTCTTGACAAGGAAGGTAAGAAAAGGCAATCTAGGGGGGAGGGAACAGCATAAGCAAAGACACAGATGTATGAAAGAATTTGGGGTTCTAGCAACTATGAAGCACAAAATATGTCAGAGAGTGAGGGAAATGGAGCTGGTGAGACAGGCGTTGGCCAGTCCATGGAGGGCCAGGTTGTCCATGCTTAGGAGCCAGGACATTGTTGTATGAGTGCTAGGCAGTTTATCTTCCAATCCTGGTGGTGGGAAATAAAAGCTTCTGTCAATTACATTTCATGACAACAATGTATAAAACATAGGAAATATTCAGTTCATATCACATGGCTAATTCAGTGTAATAATAATAATAATGCATTGCAATCAAGTGTTCCAGGAGGAAGCTAATACCAAAACTTTACAGGTCTTGGTGATGGTACAAGGATAAATGCAGACAATGGATTTCAATCCTTAAAAACATTAGCTGCTGAAAAATCATCATTGTGGTAATTTGGCAGCCAAATCACCTATTTGAGGCAACTCTTTGAACCTTCTTTACGCTAAGGCCCTGGAGGCCTCATGGGACATGTGCAAGCTCAGTTTCTTCAGGCTGCAGAAAACCCTAAGTTCTAATACAGTTTGCATTTGTGTGTTCATGGCAAGGAGTCAGAAAAATAACATGGGATGTTCCAGGCAATTGGGAAGTAGAAAAGCTTATGTGTCAGCCACACACTAGTTAGCATGTTAATGTATGGAAGGCTTGGTGCTCAGTCCCATGTGGGAGTCCATGGACACAAACTGTTCCATTACCTCCCTCCAGCTGCCTAACAAATGCATGCTCCACATCACACAAGGCATCAGGCAGGAGAGGATGAATGATTTAAGACCTCTGTTAGTATCACCCCCATATCGCCACTAGGTGAGTTTCTGAGCCACTGGGATAATTCTCATGAGCAGCAAACTGAAGTATGATCTACTTTTGTTATGATTACTTGAAATACTCATATTTTATATATTTAACTAGAACACATTCATCCAAAGGACACAGATGTAATACCTGGAATCTTCGACACCATGGCAAGGCTTGGCGTCCTGGGCGGGTTACGGGATGGGAAAGCAATCCAAGCCAGCCCTGACTGGTGCATAAACAGCAGCTGCATTCTAGTCTACCCAGGACTGATATGTACCACTGAAAGCAGATTCAGCCTTTGCAGCTGTCCTATGTTACAAAACAAATTTTTTTCCTTTGAACACCCAAGCTGTTTAAGGTATTCCACCTCTGCATACAGAACATACCAACAGGGATGCCGGGTAGCTGCCCTATAACTGGGTAGGAAGTCACTCTGCCCGCTGTGCTTCCTGGAAGGATCTGTGGGAGTGTCTGCCTCACCTGCTGGGCAGATGCTCGGATTCTCACCCTGCAAGACAACTTCAGACCCAAGCACCTTTGGGACATAGTGACACTCTCAGACAAGTCGATTTTAAAGGCTTTCTAGCTGCAGCAGTAATGCCGTTGGTTTCATGTGCTCTATGTCCTTGTCCCTTGCCCTATGGCCTGTGCCGGGAACCTCCTGGCACCTTCCAGGCCAGGGGTGTGGATCGGAACTCAGCTGGGCTGGAGAGCCTGGGGTGCTGGGTGTGGAAGTGACTGCAGCCCACCGGCCACTGGGGAAGACGGCTGCCAAAAAGCAAAGGAGGAGGGGTCGGGAAAGGAGGAGGGGTCGGGACGAGGATGCGCCTCCCATCTAACCCGAAGGGTCTGCACGAAGGGAGGCAAGGTGAAGTGAGGGAGGAGGCCAGAGTGGTTCCCCGAGAAGAGGAGAGGCAGAGCCGAGAACACAGCAGCAGCAGGACATTCTATAAGGCGGGGACAGGAACAGTTCCAATCATTGGATAAAGCCACAGACCTGAAATCAAAAAAGTCGCAAAACCTTTTTTCGTTGTTGTTCATTTATCAGAGATGACAACACAGCAAAAATCCTTAACCATAGGAAATAAATATGGAAGCCTAAATCCCTGAATGAAAATGGCTATGTTATAATCATTATGAACAATATATGATATATAGTTAAACATAAGGTATAATAATGGGATGGGTGGATCATTTCTGTAAGAATTGAACTTTCAACTCTGTCAAAAAATTTCCTAACTAGCCTATCTTGTTTATTGTCTTTGGGAATTAAGAAAAGAAAAACCTTAAGTACACTCATGCTAAACATATTTTGGGAGTGGTCTAGTCCTTGCTGGAGTGTGAGGAGTAATACCAGGGGGACAGTGAGGTGGCCAATGTGCTCCCACCTCCCCCTCCTCCCGGCAGCCCCTCCGTGCCCCTCCCTGCCCAGTTCACCCCGAGACTCGCCTGGATAGTCAGGAGGGAGCCCCAGACAGCAAAGAAAGACCGCGGGCAGAGCAGCAGATGCCAGCAGCAGGGGCAGAGCCAACTCATCCCGATATTGACATAGATGGGGTTTAAGTGGAGGTTTCAAATAAAAGTACTGAGGCATCTCCCATGACTCTCCATTACAGAACTGACATCAGATTAGACTGGAATTTTCATTGCCTCAGAAATTAAATCATAAGAAAATAGAGTGATATTTTCTGACCCAGAAATCTTCAATTAAAATGAAGTATATTTACTTGGATTCTGCCTTTTAAAAAATAAAATAAGGATGGAGGAAAAATACAGGATTAAGGCGAAGGAATTCAAAACAGTGCCACTTTGGACTCCTAACTTAGGTAATAGAAAATGAATTCTTATCTTTCTTTCCTGCACAGATTGAATACTTTGCATGGATGAAGCAACAGAAACAATATTCCAAAATGAGACAGAGGCTTAAAAGTTTTAATGGATTTATTTAAATCCTTTTAAGCCTTTTAATTAAAAAAAAACACTGATTGAGAAGTAAAATAGATTTAAAGGGCCTGTCTGAGGGCGGCAGTTAGCCTGAAGTCCTGATTATATGATAAATTAAATGATACTGAAATAGAAATGAGAAAGTAATTTGAAATAAGTTAGAGATGATCTTTCACAAATTTTCTCAAGATGTCAGGGACAAAATTCTAGCAAGCTTAGCAAGAAAGCAGAAAATCTGGCTAAGTTCTTCAAAGATGAATTTCATGTTTGAATTGCTGTGATTGAAGAAAAAGATTAGTGTCTGAAGGTCCTAAAATCCTTAGAGTTGTAGGACAGTAAATGCACATTGCTCCAACTACTGGGTGGCATGTGATAACGAATTCAGAAATGTGCACTGGTCGTGTTAAAAGCTTCTCATCTATTATTTCAATGCTAAAACTATTTCACCCATACAAAGCTATCAGCCCATACTGGTCCACATATATGTTTTGCAAAACAAAAGGAAACAAATCCTCACCCTAGACAGGTAGGAAAGAACCTCTGAGTCCATTCGACACTTTCTTAGTTTCTCTGCTAACAAGAACATGCTTCAGGTTGATTATTTTTCCACTAATGTTAGGGTTCACAGACAACACTTCTAACCCTCCCTAGCAATATACTCAGCAGTATCAATTCTGGAAACATGTAGAAATGCTCCTCTTAAACAGATGGGGTGAAGTGTTTCTACCATGTTAAGAAAAGCAAGCCATTCATTCCATGTCTGACAGCCGCACACCTGGAGGGGTGCAAGGGAACCCTAAAGTCAGGTGCCATGGCTGCACAAGAAGCCCCCCTTCCCTGCAATCAACTGATTCAGCCTCACACCATGAACAATATTTTGCTTTGTTTGTGGTCTTGGGGGATTCCTTCTCCATATCAAGGATCTCTACCACCCCAAACTCTAATAATGTATGCTAGTATCTAAGGCCCACCAGAATCTTGGTGAGGGGTCTTTTAAGCAGGAGAGCTTCCTAGCACATTTCAAACATGGTTTAAGCTATGGAGCTGTGATTCAGTGCCCTTAGGCAGAACATATCTACTGCATAACATGGCATCCTGAAATGTATGGAGTCCCCCATTTGTTTGAATTAAGCAAGTCACCCTACATCCTCGTCCATTATATGAATGCATTGGCAAAGAAGCCAAAGGTGGCATACAGATGTAAAACTCTAGAATCTTAAAATAAATTAGGCAACACCCATCCTTAACTCCATGGCAAAGATAGAATAAAAGTATTTTTTTCAAAGCTAGAATGGATCTTAAGTGGGATCTAGTCCGGTGTTATACTTTTATATATGAGGAAGCTGGGAGAGGATCCAGAAATTGAAAATAATTTGCTTAAGGTCACCTAAACCCTTAGTTACTGTGGTGGTGAATTCCATATGTCAACTTGGCTGGGCCATGGTACCTAGATATTTGGTCAAACATTATTCTGGATGTTTCTGTGAAGGGATTGTTTTAGATGAGATTAACATTTAAATCAGTAGACATTGAATAAAACAGATTACCCTCCATAATGTGGGTGGGCTTGTTCAATCAGTGGAAGGCCTTACTAATAAAAGGCTGACCTTCTCCAATCAGGAAGGAATTCTGCCAGCTGATTGTCTTTGGACTCAAACTGCAGCATCCCCCTTCCCTGGGTCACCAGCCTGCCTTCCAGCCCATGCTGCAGATTCTGGAGTTGCCAGTCTCCACAATCTGTCAGCCAATTCCCTTAATTTCTCTCTTTTCTGGAACACTCAGATACCAAACTGGGATTAGAACCCAGATCTTTTTTTCCTCTCTTTCGGAGATGCTTCTGAGAGGTGCAGCCATTTTTTCACTGCTCATGTTCTCCTGCACTGAGACTTTCTATACTGCACCTGGACCACTGTGATAGTATCTTTTTCATGCCCCTCTCTCTAAACCTGCTCCCCACTCTAAGCCATGACATGGATGACCCCCCATAAAACATAAATTACCTATCAAGCAACTGCTTGAAATTCTTCTAGCCCCTTAACTTCACTTGCAGGTCCTTCCCAATCTGGGTCCTTTCTACCTTGACATCTCCCTCCATTCCACTATCAAACATGCCAAATGATCCCTTCTCCTGGGTAATAGTAAAGACTCTTTACTATTGACTGTCCAATGGGACTTAGTTCACATTGTTATGTCTCTGTGAATCTGTCCCTATACTATTGCATGTTCCTCCAAGTCCCTAAAACACATCTTTGCAATAGAAATTGCCTCCTGTTTCATAATTATTTCAGTACGCTTGTCTCCCCCCCCATGGAACTGAGAGCTCTCTGAAATCAGGAACTGTATCTTATGAATCTCTAGTAACTTGCACAATGGATCTTCCATAAATTTTTATTGGCTCTATAAAAACCAGGTATCCTGACTCTTAGTCAACAATAGACTGAATTTTACCTTCAAAGGTAAAATTTGGTTATTCTCTTCTCCATTATTTTATTTATTTTTTCTTTGGTACCATTAATGTACAATCACATGAACATTATGGTACTACACCCCCTATTTTCAAGTCCCCCCAACATACCCCATTACTGTCACTGTCCATCACTGTAGTAAGATGCTATAGAATCATTACTTGTCTTCTCTGTAAATACTGCCTTTCCATGTCCCCCCACCACTACATTATATGTGCTAATCATGATGTCCCTTCCCCCCCCCTTGTCCCTCCCTTCCCACCCATCCTCCCTAGACCCTTTCCCTTTGGTAACTGTTAGTCCATTCTTGGGTTCTGTGAGTCTGCTGCTGTTTTCTTCCTTCAGTTTTTTCTTTGTTCTTATACTCTGCAGATGAGTGAAATCATTTGATATTTGTCTTTCTCTGCCTGGCTTATGTCACTGAGCATAATACCCTCTAGCTCCATCCATGTTGTTGCAAATGATAGGATTTGTTTTCTTCTTATGGCTGAATAATATTCCATTGTGTATATGTACCACCTCTTCTTTATCCATTCATCTACTGATGGACACTTAGGTTGCTTCCATTTCTTGGCTATTGTAAATAGTGCTGCAATAAACATAGGGGTGCATATGTCTTTTTCAAACTGTGCTGCTGCATTCTTAGGGTAAATTCCTAGGAGTGGAATTCCTGGGTCAAATGGTATTTCTATTTTGAGCTTTTTGAGGAACCTCCATACTGCTTTTCATAACGGTTGAAACTAGTTTACATTCCCACCAGCAGTGTAGGAGGGTTCCCCTTTCTCCACATCCTCACCAACATTTGTTGTTGTTTGTCTTTTGGATGGTGGCCATCCTAACTGGTGTGAGGTGATATCTCATTGTGGTTTTAATTTTCATTTCTCTGATGATTAGCGATGTGGAGCATCTCTTCATGTACCTGTTGGCCATCTGAATATCTTTGGAGAAGTGTCTGTTCAGCTCCTCTGCCCATTTTTTAATTGGCTTATTTGCTTTTTTGTTTGCTGAGGTGTGTGAGTTCTTTATATAATTTGGATGTCAACCCCTTATCAGAATGTCATTTATGAATATATTCTCCCATACCGTAGGATGTCTTTTTGTTCTACTGATGGTATCCTTTGCTGTACAGAAGCTTTTTAGTTTGATATAGTCCCATTTGTTCATTTTTGCTTTTGTTTCCCTTGCCTCAGGAGATATGTTCATTAAGAAGTTGCTCATGTTTATGTCCAAGAGATGTTTGCCTATATTTTCTCTAAGAGTTTTATGGTTTCATGACTTACATTCAGGTCTTTAATCCATTTTGAGTTTCCTTTTGTGTATGGGGTTAGACAGTAATCCAGTTTCATTCTCTTACGTGTAGCTGTCCAGTTTTGCCAACACCAGCTGTTGAAGAGGCTGTCATTTCCCCATTGTATATCCATGGCTCCTTTATCGTACATTAATTGACCATATATGCTTGGGTTTTATCTGGGCTCTCTATTCTGTTCCACTGGTCTATGGGTCTGTTCTTGTGCCACTACCAAATTATCTTGATTACTGTGGCTTTGTAGTAGAGCTTAAAGTCAGGAGCATAATTCCCCCTGCTTTATTCTGCCTTCTCAGGATAGCTTTGGCTATTCGGGGGTCTTTTGTGGTTCCAAATGAATTTTAGAACTATTTGCTCTAGTTCATTAAAGAATACTGTTGGTATTTTGATAGGGATTGCATTGAATCTGTAGATTGCTTTAGGCAGGATGGCCATTTTGACAATATTAATCCTTCCTAGCCAAGAGCATGGGATGAATTTCCATTTATTAGTGTCCTCTTTAATTTCTCTTAAGAGTGTCTTGTAGTTTGCAGGGTATAGGTCTTTCACTTCCTTTGTTAGGTTTATTCCTAGGTATTTTATTCTTTCTGATGTGATTGTGAATGGAATTGTTTTCCTGATTTCTCTTCCTGCTAGTTCACTGTTAGTGTATAGGAATGCAACAGATTTCTGTGTATTAATTTTGTATCCTGCAATTTTGCTGAATTCAGATATTAGATCTAGTAGTTTTGGAGTGGATCATTTAGGGTTTTTTATGTACAATATCATGTCATCTGCAAACAGGGACAGTTCAACTTCTTCTCTGCTAATCTGGATGCCTTTTATTTCTTTGCGTTGTCTGATTGCCATGGCTAGGACCTCCAGAACTATGTTGAATAAAAGAGGGGAGAGTGGGCATCCTTGTCTTGTTCCCGATCTTGAAGGAAATGCTTTCAGCTTCTCACTGTTAAGTATAATGTTGGCTGTGGGTTTGTCATATATGGCCCTTGTTATGTTGAGGTACTTACCCTCTATACCCATTTTGTTGAGAGTTTTTATCATGAATGGATGTTGAATTTTGTTGAATGCTTTTCAGCATCTATGGAGATGATCATGTTGTTTTTGTCCTTCTTTTTGTTGATGTAGTGGATGATGTTGATGGATTTTTGAATGTTGTACCATCCTTGCATCCCTTGGATGAATCCCACTTGATCATGTTGGGTGATCTTTTTGTTGCATTTTTGAATTCGGTTTGCTAATATTTTGTTGAGTATTTTTGCATCTATGTTCATCAGGGATATTGGTCTGTCATTTTCTTTTTTTGTGGTGTCTTTGGTTGGTTTTGGTATTAGAGTGATATTGGCCTCATAGAATGAGTTTGGGAGTATTCCCTCCTCTTCTACTTTTTGGAAAACTTTAATGAGGATGCGTATTATGTCTTCACTAACTGTTTGATAAAATTCAGCAGTGAAACCATCTGCTCGACGTGTTTTGTTCTTAGGTAGTTTTTTGATTACCAATTCAATTTCTTTCCTGGTAATTGGTCTATTCAGATTTTCTGCTTCTTCCTTGGTTAGCCTTGGAAGGTTGTATTTTTCTAGAAAGTTGTCCATTTCTTCTAGGTTATCCAGTTTGTTAGCATACAATTTTTCATAGTATTCTCTCATAACTCTTTGTATTTCTGTGGTGTCTGTAGTGATTTTTCCTTTCTCATTTCTGATTCTGTTTATGTGTGTAGACTCTCTTTTTTTCTTGATAAGTCTGGCTAGGGGTTTATCTGTTTTGTTTGTTTTTTTGAAGAACCAGTTCCTGCTATCATTGAGTCTTTCTATTGTTTTATTCTTCTCAATTTTATTTATTTCTGCTTTAATCTTTATTATGTCCCTCCTTCTACTGACTTTGGACCTCATTTGTTCTTCCTTTTCTAGTTTCATTAATTGTGAGTTTAGACTGTTCATTTGGGATTTTTCTTCTTTGCTTAGGTAGGCCTGTATTGCAATATATTTCCCTCTTTGCATGGCCTTCGCTATGTCCCACAGATTTTGTGGTGTTGAATTATTGTTGTCATTTGTCTCCATATATTGCTTGATCTCTGTTTTTATTTGGTCATTGATCCATTGATTATTTATGGGCATGTTATTAAGCCTCCATGTATTTGTGGCTTTTTTGTTTTCTTTGGGTAATTTATTTCTAGTTTTATACCTTTGTGATATGAGTAGCTGGTTGGTACAATTTCAATCTTTTTTAATTTACTAAGGTTCTTTTTGTGGCCTAGCATAAGATATATTCTTGAAAATGTTCCATGTGCACTTGAGAAGAATGTATATCCTGTTATTTTTCGATGGAGTGTTCTATAGATGTCCGTTAGGTCCAACTGTTCTAATATGTTGTTCAGTGCCTCTGTCTCTTTACTTATTTTCTGTCTGGTTGATCTGTCCTTTGGAGTGAGTGGTGTGTTGAAGTCTCCCAAAATGAATGTATTGCATTCTGTTTCCCCCTTTAATTCTGTTAGCATTTGTTTCACATATGTAGGTGATCCTGTGTTGAATGCATAGATATTTGTAATGGTTATATCCTCTTGTTGGACTGACCCTTTTATCATTATGTAATGTCCTTCTTTGTCTCTTGTGACTTTCTTTGTTTTGAAGTCTATTTTGTCTGATACAAGTACTGCAACTCTTGCTTTTTCCTCACTATTAGTTGCATGAAATATCTTTTTCCATCCCTTTACTTTCAGTCTGTGTATGTCTTTGGGTTTGAAGTGAGTCTCTTGTAGGCAGCATATAGATGGGTCTTGTTTTTTTATCCATTCAGTAACTCTATGTCTTTTGATTGGTGCATTCAGACCATTTACATTTAGGGTGATTATCGATAGGTATGTATTTATTGCCATTGCAGGCTTTAGATTCATGGTTACCAAAGGTTCAAGGGTAATTTCCTTACTATCTAATAGTCTAATTTAACTCACTTCATATGCTATTACAAACACAACCTAAAGGTTCTTTTTTTTTTCCTCCTTTTTCTTCCTCCTCCATTCTTTGTATGTTATGAATCATATTCTGTACTCTTTGTCTATCCCTTGGGTGACATCTATTTAGCCTTAGGAATACTTCCATCTATAGAAGTCCCTCCAAAATGCACTCTAGAGGCTTGTGGGAGGTAAATTCTCTCAGCTTTTGCTTATCTGAAAACTGTTTAATCCCTCCTTCAAATTTAAATGATAACCTTGCCAGATAGAGTATTCTTGGGTCAAGGCCCTTCTGCTTCATTTCATTAAATATATCATGCTACTCCCTTCTGGCCTGTAAGGTTTCTGTTCAGAAGTCTGATGATAGCCTGATGGGTTATCATTTGTATGTGATCCTTTTTCTCTCTCTAGCTGCTTTTTAAAGTCTGTCTTTATCCTTTATCTTTGTCATTTTAATTATTATATGTCTTGATGTTGTCTTCTTTGGGTCCCTTGTGTTGGGAGATCTGTGCATCTCCATGGCTTGAGAGACTATCTCCTTCCCCAGATTCGGGAAGTTTTCAGCAATTACCTCCCCAATGACACTTTCTATCCCTTTTTCTCTTTTTTCTTCTGGTACCCCTATAATGTGAATTTGGATTGGTCACACAGTTCTCTCAATATTCTTTCATTCTTAGAGATTCTTTTTTCTTTCTGTGCCTCAGCTTCTTTGCATTCCTCTTCTCTAATTTCTATTCCATTTAGCATCTCTTCTACTACATCTAATATGCTTTTAAATCCCTTCATTGTATGTTTCATTTCAGATATGGAATTTCTTAATGATTGAATCTCCCACTTAAATTTGTTCCGGAGTTCTTGAATATTTTTCTGTACCTCCATAAGCATGTTGATGATTTTTATTTTGAACTCTCTTTCAGGAAGATTGGTGAGTTCAGTTTCATTTGGCCCTTTTTCTGGGGTTTCTGAGATTTTGGTCTGAACCATGTTCTTTTTACATTTCATATTTCTGTGTGGTGCCCACTAGTGCACAGAAACTCCAGTCTCTGGAGCTGCTCAGCCCCTAGAGTGAAGCTGGGGGTCGTAGGGCAGCAGAGCTGGTGCCTGGGGGGAGGAAAGATGTGTTTCCTGATTCCCGTCTGCGGTGCCTGTCTCCAGTGTCAGAGCCAGTGGGCCAAGCAGACACGTGTAAACCTCTGTGCTTTGCATCTCTAGATGTTGTAGGCGGGGCCTCCCTCTGGCTGGCCTGACGCCAGCACAGTGATTGCCAGTTTGCGAACCGGTGCTGGCAGGCTAGGAGGAAGGTGTGTCAGGCTGTGTGTCACAATGGGGGGGCCTCAGAGCTGAGTAGGCAGCCAGGGGGATGGAGCACCTGAAGCTCCTCAAAGTTCCCAACCAGCTGAGCAGAGCACACCCAGACAACCTTGTCCAGCTCTCCCTTCTGCGCAGCAAGCTCCAGGCAAACCCCACCCCTTCAGCAGCCCTCTTGCTGCTAGGAAGCCTCTCAGACCACCTGCCTTTCCTCTGACACAGAGTGACCGGCTGTGGATCCCCCCCTCCACAAACGGCCGGAATGTCAGTCTCCCAAGCACTCTGCGCATCCGAACTCCCCAACGTCCAGAGCACCACACACTATAGGATTCTGCTCACAAAGCGGATCTCCAGGGCTGGGTGTTCAGCAGCCCCAAGCTTCCACCCCCTTCCCGCTCCATTTCTCTTCCTCCTGCCATGCAGCTGGGGTGGGGGAAGGGCCTGGGTCCCGCCATATTAAGGCTTTCCTACATTACCCTGTTTCGTGAGATCTGCTCTGTTCATGAGGTCTGTATGCAGTCTGGTGCAGCCTTCTTTCTTGTTGCTGTTTTAGGGCTAGTTGTATTAATTAATTATATTTTTGTACTATTTGTGGTTTGGGGAGGAGCTCTCCTTCTCACCTCTCACACAGCTATCTTGAATGTCTCTATTACTTTTTATATGTTATTATTGAGAGAGAAAAAATACCAGAGTTTAGATCTGCAGCCATCTTAAGTTTTGAAAGGATAATAGATTATCTAGAATTTATAGCCAACTGAGAATCCAGTTTCTTATTTTATGCTGCTTTTTTTATGTGAAGAACTCAAATAAACCAGAGCAAGCAGCCACACTCTATTCACGTGTGAGGACTTTCTTAAAGGAGGTTTTGTAAGATCAACCAAAAAATTTATTGTAAACTACACTTTTCAAAGTAGAATTTAAGGAGATTAAATACACAGTATGAGCCCTTCAAGTAGTACTATTTCTGTATTTTTTAAAATTTTCCACGTAAATCTTATTCTTTAGATTCTGTCAGGCCTCAAAAATCTATTGGGAAACCATGGGAACATCAGCTCACATTAACACACCAGACATCTCCCCCCATCATCTGGTGATATTGGAAAGGCTATTTTCAAAACTTTATCTTGTCAAGATTTTCAACTGAATAATCAAGAAACAGCAGTTGCAAAAAGTTGCTACATGGATTTTTCTGCTGGCCCCAAAATCCAGAGGCAAGTCAACCCGAGTTCAGTGTTTAATTGCTTCATGTGTTGCATTCTACCTTCCAACTGGCTTCCAAGTGAAATGAAAACAAATAAATCATTTTAATCATTAGAAATATTCAGTAGGGAGTATGTTACATAGCTTTGTAATGAGCTATTGAGTTATTAGAGAAAAATCAGATCCTGAGACTTTGGGCATTAGCCCAGTCTGAGTTGGGTCATCCACTATCCTAATGGTACCACAGCCTCCCCAAGCCCTCAGCGGCATCCATACATGTCTTCCACAACATCAGACTCTCCTGGCTTTTCGCCTATCACTCTGGTTGCCTATCCTCAGTTTCATCTGTTAGTTTCTCCCCCTGATCTCTAAACGGTGCTTCTATGTCTGCCGCTCCTATCCTAACCCTTGCCAGAGATGATCTCCTGTAATGCACATCTGAGCAGACCAAGCAGCTGTTCCTTGAAAAGTGTCCTGGCCCCTTTTCTTTCCTCATCTGCCTTTCCTCATCTGTGACCTCATGCTCCACATGGTTTTATGCTCCATCTGTAAGTGGACTACTCAGTTGTATACAATTTCAGCCCAGTTCACTATTCTAAGTCCTGGGTCAATACAGTCAAAATTGACAATTCTGTTTTAATGGCCCACATATCAAATTCAGTAGGAGGTCCAAATGATAACTTATATTACTGACTCTACCACCAAAAAAAAAAAAAAAAAACTGTTCTTCTTCTAGTCATCTGCCCACCAGTAAATGGAATCATGTGTGCCAACAGTCTCCCATGTCCCAACCCAAGGGGTTATCACCAAACCTTCCTCTCCCTCAGGGCTTACCACCAGTCACGTCTGCCTTTGCAACAGAGTTCTCATAGGTCACGCCTCTCACCACTGCCACCTCCCCAGTCAAATGTCACCACTCACATGGATACTGTAAAAACCTCTTAACTGGTGTCTTAGGCAGCCTCGGCTTTCTTCGTCCTTGGTGTCTCTGCAGCCAGAGTGCTGAGGACCCTATCTGCTCAGAACGTCTTAATAATTTCCTGTGCTCTACAACAGAGGTCAAAACCTTTTGCACCATCACGAAAGCTCTTCCAAGACCAAGATGAAAGATGGTCAGTGGCTCTTACCTGCTTACCTCTGTCATCTCCTTCCACTTGCTCTCTCACTTCAGCCTCTCTGTGTCTTAAATATGCCTCAGGATCTCTGCTCACCCCCTTTGCCTGGACTTTTCCCACCCTCCCTGCCACCAAGCCTCCATCACCTGCCACATGCCTTCTCAGATTTCTTGTCTTAGCTAATAAGCAGGAGACTTCCTGCACTCCCATGTTTAGTTGAGATGCCCTGTTATAGGTTCATGGCACCCGTTACTTCCCTTTGAAGCATTTACCCTCATTGCAGTCACAGTCCTTGAGGGTTAATGATGCACTGTCTGCCTGTCTCTCTCAATGGACTGGAAGTTCCATGAGGCTAGAACAGGCCCTGTTTTCCTTACTCCTGTATCTTCAGTGACTAATACAAGGCCTCTCACATAGTAAGCACTCAAAAAATGCTTGATGAGTAAATCAATGAGTGGATGATCAATGGGAAGGGAATGAGAACTGTTTGATTTCTTTTTCTGTTTCCTTCTACATTCAAACTATCCATCTCTTTTCATCCTCCCAATCTAGACACAGTTTAACAAAAAGTAAAAGTGGTGGCTTATCTGGAAAGTCTCCCCCACTCAGATTTGACGGTAACAAACTATTATTTTAGAGGAGCACTAGACAATCATTCTCCATTTCTCCAGGCTTAACACAGGATTCTTTGTTCCTACTTATTCATATGCCTGTGTGTCAGAAGAGAGCTGAAAGGATGTCATTAGTAGGATAAGAGGGGGAAAAAAAATTGCAGGTCCCTCACTAGCCAGCTCTGAGACCAAGGGTAAGTCATTTAGTAGCTCTACATCCCGACCTCTCTTTTGTAAAGGGGAAAGGCAATCCTACTGATCCTGTATTTTAAGATGCTATTATGGCAATGCTTTGAAATAGCAAAAGAAATAAGGGAGAAAACCACCATCTACCCAGCACAAATAAGAAATCTAAAGCCACATGTGTGTTTGCTAGCCTACTCAAACAATGCTAACATGTTGTTTCATTGGGAGAAGGTGTTAACATAAAAGGATTTAGGGTGAAATATATGCACAAGGCAAACTACATTAATCTTGCGGGAAAGGGCAGGATCTTTGCCGATGAAATGCTGTCTTTTTAAGTCAGTAAAAAACCAAGATCTTGACCAGAGTAAATATGAAAAGAATCTCGTTTATCTCAGCAGCAAAAAGAGTGTTGAACACAGGTATTTAGCCAATTTTATAAGACTACACTTAACCTGCTCAAAAAAATCCAATTGGGTCAGGCTATTTCTCAAGTTGCTTTCTAACTTACTACGCATAATTCATTTTCTTTACCTGAACCACCCTTTTCATGCCAGAGGGAATGTCATTTTTAGAGTTTCAGCTATGGAAAAATATCTTTGGATAGGAAGCTTGGGGAACTCACGTGGTCATTTTCTGAAGAAATAAAACTACCATAAAAATGTATGCTATGGCAATGGTGATATTCTTTGCATGAAGCCTTCTATTAAAAAAAAAAGTTCTGACATTTATGACTTCATTTAATTCTCCATACCCTGTAAAGTATTATTTTCTCCATTTTATAATAAAAAAACTATGGCTTAAATAAATCAATTAATTTGTCCAAAATTATATTGTTAGTACCTGGCAAGGCCAAGATCGCCACCAAAGTCTGTGTATGTTCTATTGTACCACTCATTTCTATAAGAGTAATGTAATATTTTATCATTAAATAATGATTAACTGAAACTGAAGAGTTTAGCACCCTGAAACAGTACTAAAATAGTAGTGGTCAGCGGGTTAAAATAATTCAAATGCTTAACCTCAAGTTTTCTCTTTGTTTTTATTTTGGTATCATTAATACACAATTACATGAGCAACATTGTGGTTACTAGATTGCCCCCATTATCAAGTTCCCCCCACATACCCCATTACAGTCACTGTCCATCAGCATAGTGAGATGCTATAGAATCATTACTTGTCTTCTCTATGCTATACTGCCTTCCCCATTCGCCCCCCTATATTATGTCTGCTGATCGTAATACCCCTTTGTCCCCTTATCCCTCCCTTCCCACCCATCCTCCCCAGTCCCTTTCCCTTTGGTAATTGTTAGTCCTTTCTTGGGTACTGTGAGTCTGCTGTTGTTTTGTTCCTTCAGTTTTTTCTTTGTTCTTATACTCCACAGATGAGAGAAATCATTTGATACTTGTCTTTCTACGCCTGGCTTATTTCACTGAGCATAATACCCTCTAGCTCCATCCATGTTGTTGCAAATGGTATCATTTGTTTTCTTCTTATTTCTATTCCTTACCTAAAGCCATCATTCATGGAAGCCACTCTTGCCTCCTGAGGGAATAATATAATTTCTCCCTTGGTTTAGCAAAATACCTAGAGAGGCCACTTGGGAACAAGGTGAGGCGGCAATGGAACAGCATATACAAGAAAAGTCAATGACCTTGAACTGACTGGGGAGAAGTAGGCATACAGAGCCACCTCTCCCCACACCTACAAGTCTCTGAAGAGGGTGCCACATGGGAGATGGGGTCTCAGCCAGTTGGTTTGAATTCTCAAAGGAGCAGGTTCCCCAGATGACTCCTGAGTTGTAGTTATAGTATAAGCTTCATGGTTAGTAAATATTAGAAGGGCTTCAACATTCCAGTGTAGCTTGTTTTTCTGCACCTTCTAACCTCAGGAATCATGCACCCAGGAATACATCATCCAAGGTATAGTCTTTGTTCTGTCACTCACTTTTGTTGTGACCAGTGGATGTCTCTTTAACACCTGGACCCTCAATCTCTTCATCAGGACAGGGAGTTGGATAAGAAGGACCTTCCAAACTTCTACATTCTCTCTACTTTTTTTCTGCATGGTCCTAGGTTTCTGGAAGCTGGGTAATGAGTATTTACATTTAAGAAATGGGCTTATTCACTTGCTATGTGCTCTGTGAGGCTCTCTTTTCTAAAACTACATTTTGGTGAGAGGAGTGTGTGTGTATGCATGCGTGTGTGTGTGTGTGTGTGTGTGTGTGTGTGCGTGCTATTTGCTTATTTAGTCAGTAAATATTTACTAAGTATGTATAAGAAGCCCCACACTGATCTAGGTGATAGGGACAGAACAGCAAGCAAGATTAACAGTCCTACCTAAAAAGGATTACATTCCTCGGAGGATATCAATGATAAAGAAATAAACATAATAGAAAACAAGGCGCGATTATGGCTATAGAGGAAAACAATAGAGGGCAAATGACTAGAGAGTAATGGGGACCCTGGGGTTTCTGACTGGGCTATGAGGGCAGGGGTCTACAGAAGAGAAGGTCCCATTTGAGAAGAGGCCTGAAGGCAGTTAGAGAATGAGCTCTAGAAACAGCTGAACTATCATTTCTAATAAAAGTGCAATTTCCACAAACATCTCTAAGAGAATCATTATTTACTTTCCTTATAGTTTATAGTAAATTCTCATCGAGATAATGAAGAGCTTCTGTAGCTGAAAAGTTAATGGGAAAGTTTACATAATTTATAGCAATTTAAGTCTCTTTTGCATAAAGTTAGGAGAGAGATGGTTTCTACACAATTATTAATTCAAAAAACGCATCTTGTGCCTATAATGTTTAAGTAACTGGAGTCTATACAATACATACTCGTGTGGCTCTGCTAGGGGAAAGTCCAGTGGCATTGCATAGTGAGTACAGCGGCACACAGCCACTGGCTGAAGGGTTCTCCCCTGGAATCCCAAGCAGGAAGTTACTCTTCCCTCTAAAGGGTTTTGCAACTCCTTGCTCCAAGGCCACCACGCCTGGAGAATTCCGACTGACCTAGGCATGTGTGCCATCAGACAGAGAAACCAGGTATTTCCAGCATCACACAGCCAGCTTATTCACTAGGAAAGCAAGCAGTCCAATCAATCCTGGCAAGGAAAGCTGGTCTACCACAGTATTAGAGGCTATCCGGTTAGTGGGCTTACATACTGTATTTATGTACCATACTTAAATACTGCTTTAAAGCAAGTTCATTAGCAAATTTTATGGTCTTTCAGCCCGTCTTCTGTCCTGAAGCAAGACATGAGACATCTCAGAGTAGACAGTGTGAAATTGAGTCAGGGAGAGGCGTTGAGATTGTGATCATTGGAACAGTTAAGAGCTGTTACCAGTTCCTTAGTAGGCACCTTGAAACCAGAAATTGGTACATACCATAGAGCATTATAAACTACTGAGCCAGCAAACCCTCCCAGGCAGGGTTGTTTCAGTTTTGGAGCTGAGGAAATATACCTTATTTAAAAAAACAAACAAAAAACCCCAGCTTTATTGAGATAAAATTCACATAACATACAATTCATTTAAAGTGTACAATTCAATGTTTTTTAATATATTCAGAGAATTATGTAACCATCACCAAATACTAATTTTAGAATATTTTTGTCACTCCCAAAAGAACCCCTGTTCCTGTTAGCAGTCGATCCGTACTACCCACCCACCTCTAACCCACCCCAGGCAAACACTCATCTATCTGTCCATTCAGGACATTTCATATAAATGGAATCATGTAATATATGGTCTTGTGTGACTGGCTTCTTTCACTTATGTTGTTTTCAAGATTTATGCATGTTGCAATATGGATCAATGCTTCATTTCTCTGCATTGCCAAATAATTTTCCATTTTATGGCTATACATTTTGTTTATCCATTCATTGGTTGATGTATATTTGGGTTTGCATTTTGGGGCTATTATAAATAATATTACTCTGAACATTTGTGTACAAGTTTTATGGGGATGTATGTTTTCATTTTGGGGGGAATTTTTTTCTCTTGGGTATGTATTCCTAAGAATGGAATTTCTGGGGGATACGATAACTCTAATATTTGAAGGAGTTTCCAGAGCATTTTCCAAGGTGGCTGAACCATTTTTACATTCCCACCAGCAGTACATGAGGGTCCCACCTTCTCCAAATCCTCACCAACACTTGTTTCTATGTGTCTCTTTAATTGCAACCATCCTAGTGCCTGTGAAGTGGTGTCTCCTGGTAGTTTTGATTTGCATTCCCCAAGCATTGAAAAACTTTGCGCATCTCTTCATGTGCATATTGACCATTTGTAATATTTTCTTGGGAGAAATGTCTATTTAAATCACCTGTCCATTTTTTAAATAGGACATTAGCATTTTTTATTACTGAGCTGTAAGATTTCTTTATCCATTCTGAATACAAATCCTCTATCAGCTATATGGGTTGCAAATATTTTCTTCAAGATGAAGTGGACAAAGAAGATTGATGCCAGGTAAGGAACATGCCTTAGGGAATGCTGTCTTGGCAGGTCAGACTCCGTCAGGCTCTGTTACACGTTAAATAAAACACAGCAAGATCGTGGTAGTGTAAGACACTTCCGCTGTATGTGTTTGGTAAATTAAATTCTGGGGCAAAGGCAAAGTAAAAAGAAATGTTTGTTCTTCAGTAATCATGCTGAGTTAATTTTATTATTTTCTTTTCGACCTAATGAGGAGTTTCAAAAGAAGTCTGGAGTTTTGTTTTTCTCAGTGGCTGCATTAAATAGATATTAGCCAATCTACTTCCCTCCATTAATCTCTCCATCTGTCCCGGCCTCCCACAACCTGCAATGACTCCATTTTATTGCTGTGATGTTCCTTTTGACTTTTCCCAGGCAACCAGCACTTAACTTATTTGGAGTAAATAAAATTTTTAAAAACCATAACCAAAAACAGAAAGAAAAAACTGACTAGGCTATTTTAACACTGTAAACAGTTATGAACAAGAAAGAACTGAGGTTTTGATATGGCAGAGAATTCTGATCGCATCACCTTTAATTCTGTACCATTACAGGTTTAAAGTCTTTTTCTCATGCTTCACATTTTGCCTTTAGTCTGTCTAACAGACCTTGTAAATAAGATTCAGTGAGTATGTCTCACAACTGTGGATATATTCCTCACTGATCTTTGACCTACTGTTTAAAAAGAAAAAGAAAATTGAAAGAAAACCCAAAATTTAGTCTGAGTTGTATTTAATTTCATTTTCGAAATGAGATTATTAAATTCAATATTCTCAGTTCAGAGATTATACTGTGTTAATTCAAATTGACTCTAGGACAGAGGAGTAGCCACAAAAAGAAAAATTTCCTTTCCACTACCGGTGGACTAAAAGATTCCTGAACCAGGAAAAGAATGACACTGTTTGTGCATCTCCTATTGTGAAGTATGTTTCTAAAATTGCCCCTGAGACTTCAGTTTTTCCCTTGGAAGCCAATTTCATAATTGGGATTAGAATTAAATGTCCATATATGTGTGAGTGTATGTCTGTTGGGCAATAAAATAAATATTACTACTGTTTACTAATATCCAGTTTCTATTTTTTGGTATTCAGGATAATCATAGTTCCCTGTCTCTTTGAAGTTAAGTTTGGCTATAAGACTTGCTCTGGTCAATGAAATTGAGCGAAAGTGATGCATATCTCTTTTTTCCTGACATATTGAAGAACGCATGTGTGGTTCCCCATGCTGTATGTACCTTTACTGTGACCTGTGAAATTCCACATGGAGAAGCCTCTATCAGGTTGGGTATCACAGTCAAGATTCTCTGAATTAGAGCCTTCAACCGGTGGGTATGTGATATAAGCAAGAAATAAACCCACATTGTTTTTGGTTAGTTACTGATACTTGGGGAATATCTGTTACTGCAGCATAGCATTCCATACTGACTAATACAGGTAGCAAACAAGAGTTGCTTTCGTTTTTGGTCCAGTTCTTCCTCAACACACCTGAAAATTCTCTATGAATTACTGAGGCAACTGATAACTCAAATCAAACTTGACCTGATCATGTTGCAAAAACTTCTCCTGACCATGAATTAAAACACCAAAAATACTGCCTGGAATTTAAGTTCTACTGTACTACAGTGTATAAATGGCTCCCCCTTTCCTTCCCCTCCCATGGCCTAGAAACATATATTGGAGCCCCATATCCATGAAAATATAATAAAAGAGAATAGATAATTTTGCTGAAAATCATCCCATTCCTTGAATATTTAAATGTGGAATACTGAGTATTTACTATGCTTGATATTTACACTCATGTGCATTGTATGCCTGTGCAAGGCTTGAACCACTGAAGTCTTTCTCCATAGAAGAATATTGAGTATACTGAGCAAAATCTGAACCTTCTGCCTCTCAGTAACAAAGCCCCTGCAAGGTTCTGAAATGGCTTTTGACTGCACATTCTTTGGGTGCTAGTAAGGGAGTAATAGAGGATAATCCACCTCTAATGTGTTTACCAGGTCAATTTTCTGCATAGTTACAAAGCCTAATTTCTCCTTAAAGTCATCCCACAAAGATCTTAAAATGTGACTACATCACGAGTTTGAAAGACTCTCAGAAAGAGCCCTACCCCCTGCCAGGTGCAATGGCACATGTCTCTGAGAAAACACAGAAAAACAAGAACTTTTCATAAAAAGATATTCCTGCCCAAAGTTTCTACGAAATAATGATGATGCAGCCCCAAAGGAGGTAGGATTTTTGAAGAGGGAAAAATAAAAAAGAAACACATTTGGAGCCAAAATACTGAGTTTTTCCCATTGTACTACATGAAAAAGATGGATCTGGAGGCAATTTAACAAGTTGAAATTACAAGTTGGACAGCAATAAGTTTTGGCTCCTGAGACACACAACCGACTGGGAATGGTCTGGCAAAAAAGCTTCGTATTCCACATTTCTCAGCTAAATCCCAGACTCACATGCAACACTTAGCATTTAGGCATAATATGTAAATTTATGAATCTTCACACAGGGTTTAGGAAACTGAAGTCCCTAAAATGACTGCCTGAAATATAAATAATATAAAAATGAGCTTTTGCTCATCTTGTAAAATACTGATAAAGGGTTTCTAATGGATGCCTTGATTTTAAAACACGCTTCAGAAGAGAGTATGTACAAATATGAACACCAGTATATTCACAAGCATCATTCATTTTATACCTTTGCACATTTCAGTTGAGATGAATTTCTCCACATAGTCCCAGACAGATGGCCACAAGCCAAAGTGTCCCCTCAAGTCTGCACTTGTCTGTTTCATTGTTTTATTTATCACAGCACACTAACAACTTCTTTAGTAGCCAACATTTTAGTGGCTTAACAAAACAAAGGTTGATTTTTGCTCATGCAACCCCCCAGGCTAAGCTTCCTGGTCACACAGCTGTCCTCCAAGCAGTAGTCCAAGAACCAAGACTCCCTCTTCTTGTGGCTCCATCCTCCTCTCAGAACTTGGAAGCTTCTTCATTGGGGTGGCAGGAGGAGAAGGAGAATGGTAGATTAACTGCACATATCATGGGCCAGGCTTAGAAAAGGAATGAATCACTTCTGCCCACATTTCAATGGTCCAAACTCAGTCATATGGGACACATCCTGGCAAGGAGACTGGGAAATGTCATCTAGCTATGTGTCCAAGTGGGAAAAAGAAAAGATTTAGTGACTCCTTTGCTCACTTGCTTGCTAAGACATAACATTTCTGTTTTCTGTACTATAAAATAGAAACAGAAATTGTACCTACTTATTATTTCTCCTACTCCATTTTCTTTTCCCCAGGGACCCAAAAGTGGTCAGACTTGGAAGTGACTTGAATTTTAAGAGATGTATGAATGAACAAGATTTCCAGTTTATTTCCATTGGAGGCTAGAACTTATAAGCCCCCAGTCACCAATTACGACACCCCTGTTATGGACTGAATGTTTTGTCCCCCAAAGTTCATAGGTTAAAGTTCCCAATGTGATTGCATGTGGAGGTGAGGCCTTTGGAAGGTAACTAGGTCATGAGGATGGAGCCCTCATGAATGGGATTAGTGCCCTCTCCTGGAGAAGAGGCCAGGGAGCTAGCTCAGTATTTCCACCAAGTGAGGACTCAGTAGCATGGCAGCCATCTGCACCCAGAAGGAGAGATCTCATCAGACACCAAATTGGCTGGCAGCTTGACCTTGGAAATATCAGCCTCCAGAATTGTAAGAAATAAATTTCTGTTGTGAATAAGCCACCAAGTTTATGGCATGTTGGTATAGAGTCCATGCTAAGACAACCCCTTTCTTCAGTCAAGGTGTGTAATATGCAAAACAAGCCATCAGAGGAAGACATTCTAAACAGCAGGTAAGAGACAAGGACGTGAGCCAATCTGAAGGTGATTTTTGTCTTGGCCTGGTGACCACGGTTTCTCAGCCTGGGCACTACTGACATTTTGGGCTCCACAGTTCCTTGCTGTGGGACTGTCCCATGCATCAGAGGGTATTTAGTTACATTAACAGACTCTACCCACTAGATGCCACCAACACTTTCCCAGTTGTGAAGACCAAAAATGTCTCTAGACATTGCCATATGTCCCCTGGGGGACTAAATCACACCACTCATCTTTGAGAACCACTATTTTAGATCATAATAAGTATACACAATCCACTATGTGGCTGGAAAACTCCTATATGCCAGAGACAGTGCCTGTCTACGTGTCTGTCTATCTTTCTGGCTCTCTCTACCTCTCTCTCTTGGATAGTCTGGAAAACACTGATCTTCGAGTCCCCTTTGTCTGGCCTCTGTGTGTCTCATCTCCTCTAAGGACAGGAGATTCCTTCAAATGTGTTGGTGCCGGTCCAGCTGATGAGACTACATGTCCTTCCTGGGCAGTGAGGGCTCTGTCTATATCTCCCATTCCTCCAGGACATCAATGTTACTTACACATTTTGTTAGGGGGTAAATTACTAAGTGAACTTCCAGCAAAAGGTAAATGGACTGGGACTTTACACCAGAGTCCCCCAGACTCCATTCTCAACAGCTAAAGGTGTTTCCCATGAGGCAATAGAGAGACTCAACAGTTGCAACCTCATCACAGGGTACTTATTCTAAGTATAATACAGCTTAGGAAAATGCATTCCCTATGAATTTCCTATAAAAACTCAATCTTTTTTAAAAGCAGCATTGAATTTCTCCTGTTAACTAGCTGCTGCATTTCAGCTATTAGGGAAAGGCTCTCTGATGCTGGTGTCACTGTACAAAGCTCAAAGTGTTTCAAGCAGAAATGTTCAAAGGGACTTATTTATTACTTTCATTGCTTAAAGGAGAATCTTTGATAAGGCAAAAAAAAATCTGTTCAAAGCCAGAGACTCCTTTTATTTGAATATAGTGGGTTTACTCCATGAGGATAAAACTTGGAAAACCCAAGCTATGTAATGAATATGACATCCATGTTGAAATAACACCTGTGAGATTTTCTTCATTTCAATTTATTTTTAAACTGAGAACTAAAAATAATAATAATCAACACCATGTATTGAGTATCTATTTCCCAAGTCACATATATCCATTATCCTAATGCTTCAACTCTATAAATAGATATATCACAGATTTTAAGGATGAGCAAATTGAGGCTTCCAGAAGGTGAATGATTTACCCAGGAATGGAAATAGCACAGATATAATGGGCTTTGGGGTTATGGGGATTTGGGTCCAAGTATAGAGGTGGGACTTGAACCCAAATCCCCGTATGTTTGTGCTATTTCCATCAAGCCATGATGCCTCCATAGGAAGTTAATTCATTGAAAATTCCATACTGACAGCCACAGGCACTTCTACACACCAAAATCTAAATGTCAGTATAGTAACAGGTATTTCAATTTTCATTTCATTGCCTGGCAAGTCTCCTCAACTGGATGACATCTTGGATTCTGCCTAAGTATATTAAATTGAATCCCAGCTCTTTGGAAATATATTCATTACTATCTTCGAATACTAGCTTATGCAAACCATATGATTAAGAAACACATTTCTAACAAAAATCTGATTTGTCTTTATCCCCCAAAAGTGAGTTATGGTCTCTTCCCCAAGAGCCTGAGCACAGTGAACAGAAAAGTCAATGCTTCTCTTTCTCTTCTCGCCCCGTGCCATGACTACACGAGCCAATGAGGGAGGTAGCGCCTCTGAAGAGCAGCGCCCGCGGCTGGGGTGTTCATGCTGATTACAATGGAGAACTGTCCCACGGCCCAGTGGGCTCAAGTAACCATGGCGACCTACCAGTAACATCTCTTACACAAATGGCAGCAGGGAGGCTGCGACTCGCTGCACCTGGAAACTGAAGCGGTCACACAAAGAAGGAACTATTTCTCAAGGGCACTCTGCTCTTACGGTGCCATTGGCAATCTTGCATCTGTTTAGCTTTATCAACAAAATAAATGTCAGTTCACTTTTACTGGCTGTGGTTAAAAGTTGTTAAACATAGTACACTTGAACCACAGTTCTAACTGTACTGTCAATCAAAGCTCTGAATAACTATGTCATGAGAGGCAGGATGAGGACTCATCTGCACAACCCCCAGCCCACAGGGTTTCCTGTAGACACACACGGGCCCTCATGTTTCCACAGCAGCAGGACTTTCACTACTGAGTGTGCAAATCCCAGCAATGCCCCCCAGGATGAGAAGCATGGTGTCACAACAAAAAGGGGCAAGGTGACTCTTGTGTGATACTGACACCAAGAAAAGAAACTCTTGTCTTTCTGCAAGGTTCCCGTTTTCTTTCTTTAAATAAAATATAAAATGTCTTTTAAAATGCCATCTTTAAGCAACATCACAGGAGAAGTAGGAGAAAGTCACCTGTCGAGTGGATCTGAGGACAGTGGTGATTGGAACGGCCACTGTGGAAGGTGGGCAAGTTCATTAGGGAGCTAGCGGGCTTCTTCGGGAATTGCATGGGTCTATTTGAAATGGGTGACTGAGAACTGAGAGGGACATCAGACTTCTTAATTCATTTCTGTCCTCCTCTCCCATGAGACTGGGTTTCCTGGAAGGCTTAATTCCTTTTGTGTCACTGGCACCTAGCTCAGCTTCCGGCACAAAGCGGATGCCCATAAGTGTCAGTGAACCTCGACCAGAAATGCCAATGGCAGCAAGGTCTGATGCACCCATTTCCTGGAGCCGCCATAATGAAGTCCCACGAATGGAGTGGCTGAAACAACAGAAGTTTGGCCCCACATTCAGGAAGCCATGTGTCTGAGATCAAGGTGTCAGCAGGGCCAGGCTAGGGAAGATCTGTCCCAGGTCTCTCTCCTAGCTTCTGGAATGTTCTTGGCTCGCAGCAGCATTAATGCCAATAGTCATGAGGCATTTTCCCTCTTAGGCACATCTGTGCCTAAGTCCCCCCTTTTCATAAGGACATCAGTCATATTTGATGGGAGATTCTCCCTGCTCCAGTATAACTTCACCTCCACTTAACCAAGTACACTCAGAATAACCCTATTTTCAAAAAGGGCACATCCAAAGGTACTGGAGATTAGGAATTCAACATACTAATTTTGGAAGGGGCACATTTCAAACCATAACATGTGAACATAAATTTGAAATAAATACTAGAGTGTTCTATGGGAAAAAAAAATCTTGCGAAAGGCGTAAAGAATGCCCATCCAAACACAAAAATTACCATGACAGCCACACTGCAGGAGTGACTTATGTCCTATAAACAACAGCCCAGGCAAAATGTCCACTCTCCTAAAAAGCACCACAAAATACTCCTGCCAGACATGAATTTCACTAATGAACCCTGTTTAGCAATTAAAAGCCAAGGTCTCAAAAGTCAACATAGTTCTGAATAAATCACCAGGTCAATCAGGCACAATTCAGTTCTTAAAGGGGCCCAATGTTTTCTGAAAGAAGCCCCAAGACTCAGTGTACGTCAGCTTCTATGTGAGAGTGGGGAGAAGGTTAGTTATGATCTTATAACCTCATCCTAGGGTCTGGGAGCAAACCCTCTCCGGAGGGAGGTCACACTGCCTTAGAAAAGAACAATTCAGACATTGGCATCTGCACTCTTCTTGGGCCCGGTCCTTGCTTATTAACTTCTGTGCTTCCTGGGATTCCAGATTGTGGCCCGTTTTTCTTTTACTTAATGGCACTTAGTAGGACCCCCTCCATTTAAAGGTGCACAGATTGCTCACTTCTAAGTGAAGGAAGGCTTAAAATTGGCTCTAGGAAAGGAGGGATACATTTCATCTCAGAGAATAAAAGATTCGTGGATGAATAAGGCCCTTTCCCATCTTCTTACATCTTGTCTCTAATAAACTGAGAACCACACCCTCCTACCTCCACATACACCAGGAAAAGGGAGCCCCCTTTCAGCCCCTGCTCCTCTGTGCCTACGTGACAGTCACCATTCTAGAGAAATCCAGTGAAGAGTCACTGTTATAAAACTGGCTTTCGAACCCACAGGTCAATATAAATAAATAAACATGTGAAATCCAGCCTGCACTGTCAGTATCACTGCATATTTTTCCGGACTTGAAAATGGTCCCAAACCCTCATGTTTACTATTGGCATATATTGCTACAGCTTTGAAAAAAAATGCTAGAAGTTCTTAGTTTCTCTCTGATACGTAACATTTTGAATTTTGTATGCATGAGTTTTAGATTCAGGTTACAAATTAGTCCAAGTTCATTACGTAGTTAACTGTTTGATTAGAAGCCAGAATTAACATACTACACAGAGGCATATGAATTTATGAGTCAAACTATTTAATTCCAATAGAGTTTTACCATGGAAACAGGTTATCTGACCTGTTCAATTCAATATGTAATTCAAAATGATTTTTCAAGTTATCTAAAAATGTATTTATTAAATAATCATATCAAAATTATGCACTGCACTGTGTAACTTTTCAAAATACTTGGGCAGAGGATGAAGGCTTTTAAATGTACATTAAAAATACAGAAAGATCAGAGCTGAAATTCAGAAAAAGATGAAACATTGACAAATTTGTTGTAGCAAACACCATGTGCTTTAATTTTTTTTTTTTACACTTGGTAATGTGGAAATGGTACGTTTAATGAATTTTAATCTTTCTGATACCTTGGTAAAATGAGACTGGCTTGGTAGCATTCATACTGGAATTGGATTTGTTTTAACTGCCAAATACAATCTCTATTAATCAATCCAAGGTCTTCAACTACAATTTCAAGCGCAAGTTTGCTACTTCGGGAGCTAGATAGCACGCCATTGCTCACAGCTGTTTCTAATTACACCTTGATCCAATAATAACTAAATATTGTTTAACATTCTGACATTAACTACTTAAGAAGATGTGCAAGATCAATAATTGAAAGTAACACTTCCAGATATAAACCTGCATAAATTAGAATCTGTAGAAAAGCCAAATACAATTCAGTAGGTGGCACTATTCCCTCATTCAGAACTCTTCATTATGCCTGACTGGAGCACTCTCTATATGGCAACTGCTTTCATTAATTTCTTCCACAGAATTCTGTGACATAAGTCAGATCAACACACCAACCTCAAATATATTGCCTGGCTTCTCTTCTTTGACATCCACAGCCCATGTGAAAAACAAGACGCTGATAGCAGGTGTAAGAGTAGAAAAACTGCGATTTCATCTCAAGTCCTTTGATAATGAGGCCAGGGGAGTATTACTCGAAAGCAAATTAATTCTCTATACCCATTAAAAACAACCCAACTGATCTGACCTCTTCCACTGATATTATCTAATGAGCTCATTTAAATTTAAATTAGCCAATGAGCAGGTTTCTCACCTTCAGTGCTATTGACATTTGGTCTGGATAATTCTTCCTTGATGGAGGGAAGTAGGAGGAAAATGTCCTGTACATTTTGGGATGTTTAGCTGCATCCCTGACCTCCATCCACTAGACGCCAGGCACACCTCCCCAGTCTGACAGCCAAAAATGTCTCCAGACAATGTCAAATGTTCCTGGGGACAAAATCATCCCAGTTGGGAGCTACCAGCCAAGGAGTGTTCTTCCTTTATACTAAAGACAGATCCCTGACTTCATGGTCCAAGCCTGAGCTAGTCCACTAGCATACTTTCAACAACAGTGTTTATTTTCCTTTTTATCTGACTTCAAAGGTTGATGACTGTACATTGTTGAAATTTTTGCAGCTATCAAAAGCACAAAGAAGAAAACTAAAAGCACTAGTAATTGTCCCATATAATAACTGTTATAATTTTAAGTGTATCACCTTCATTTTTCTGCAAAAAGATGCACATATAATATATGTAATAATTATTTGATTTATTAAAATCCAAGGACCACAGAGCAGTACTATTTTGGAAAAAAGGTGTTTTTAACCCTAAATATATATACTCTGTCATTAAATACTCAACTAAGCAGGATTTTTCATGGCTATAGAGTATTCTTTCTAAGAGATAGGCCATCATATTTTTAACCAAGGTCTTATGTTGGACTTTTTATCTTATCCCAAAGGTTAACATCAATTACTTTTACTAGGTTCTTGGGATAAATCCCTACATATAGAAATGTGAGGACTAACCTATTTGAGTTCTGCCTTCACAGAGCAAACCAAAGAGGGAATGAAGATATAAAGAAGGAAGAAAATGAAGAGGGGAGAATAAAGAACAGAAGGAAGGTAGTGAGAGAGGAAGGGAAAAATGAGAAGAGAAGGGGAAGATGGGCTGAGGAGGTTGGAGAGAGGCAAGGGGAAACAACGGAGAAAGGAGGGGCGGTTTAAGGGAAGGGCAGCTGCAGTAGAAGCCGATTCAGAAATGAACTTGGCTGGCATCCTTCCCACTTTAATTATCTCTCAGGTTTCTGATGGTACACATAGTTGGTCCTCTTACAGAGATGATTCTATTCCTGCCCTCCATTCAGAGGGCAAACCCTTTCAATTACTTTTCCTCATTCAGTTCTTCCCATGACTAGCATACTCTGGTGAAATGGCCACATGAAATAAAAGTGAGAAACCCTGAAAATGGCATTATGGTCTGTGAAAGATGACAGACACCAAAGGTCACATACTGTATGTTCCCACTGATATGAACTGTCCATAATCATAAAGACAGAAAGTAGATCATGGGTGGCCAAGGACTGTGGTGTAGGGAATGGAGAGCAACGACTTAATTGGCTTGAGATTTCCTTTTGGGCGATGAAAATGTTCTGGATCTAGATGGAGGTGATGGTCGTTCATCACTGGGAATACACTAAATGCTGCTGAATAATACATTTTCAAATGGCTAAAATGGACAATTCTATGATATGTGTTTTTTAAATGTTATGAGTGAAACAAATCATAAAAGGATCTCTTTTTTAAAGCATTTGAGTTGAGTTGAGGGGATTTAAAAAAATAAGAAAAATGAAAGCAAGTAAAGGAATAGCTGCCCTATTGAGAATCTGCTGCTACTCTCTTACCAGATTGTCACAATGACCTTGTCAGTTGAAGATTATTCCCATTTTACAGATGGTGTAAGAGAGACTCAGAAGGTGAAGTTGCTCAAGAATAGGCCACGACTCAAAGGTAGAGTTAGAATTTGCTTCTGACTCCAAAACCTGTGGCTAGGAAACAAAACCAGGTTAACTAGGTGGATAAAATCCTTGACTATGGCCTTACACATGCATTAGCCTAGTAAGTTAACTAGACACACAGCATTCACATAGCAGCATTTAGGAAAGGAGAAAAAAAGTCCCTTCACTGCCTTATTGAAATTTCTCATCTTAAAGGAGGCACTATTTCTCAGTAGAAAAAGAAACAGGATAAAAACAGAGAACACAGTATCAATGATTCCTTAATAAAAAAAGAGAACACAATTCTAAATCCTTCATCCATGATGATCTCATAAGCACTTTAAAGCCTTAATCTCCCACTTCTGCCAAATGAAATGTAATAAACCAATTAACTAACTAGGTCATCTGGGCTGGGAGCAAATACTTTGAAAAAAATAGAAATTTTATGCATATATAACTGACTTCATAAGTCATCTCTTTGCTCTGTTTTTCCCCAGCTTTACTGATACATAATTAACATATAACATTCTGTAAGTTTAAGGTGTACAATATCATAACTTGGTACATGTATATATTGCAAAATGTATACACATCCTTCACATAATTACCATTTTTGTTGTTGCTATTATGGTGAGAACATTTAAGAGCCACTCTCAAAGCAACTTTTAAGTACATGATACAGTTTTGCACTGTATAGTCACTACATTAAATCCACACTTATTCATCTTGAAACTAAAAATTTATACCCTTTGACCTACATCTCCCCATTTCTTTCATTCTCCAGCCCCTGGTAACCATCCCTCTACTCTCTATCTCTTTGAGTTTGGTTTTTTAAGCTTCCAGATGTAAGGGAGATCTGACAATACTTGTTTTTCTCTGTTTGGCTTATTACACTGAGCATAATGCTCTCTAGGTCCACCCATGTTGTCACAAATGGCAGGATGTTCTTTTTTATGGATGAGTAATATATCATTGCATATATACATACCAACCACATTTTATTTATCCATTCATCTGTCAGTTGACACTTGGGTTGTTCCCATGTTTCGGCTATTGTGAATAATGCTACGATGAACATGGGAGAGCAGATATCTCTTCACAAAAGTAAATATGTCATTTTCTAATGATATTCATAGCCAAATGGTAAACAGAGAGGAATGGCTGATAAGCAAGCATACCTCACATGCAAAACTTTCGTTAACATTTCATGACTATTCATTAGCTCGCAATGAGTCATCACCTTAGTCATTTGCTTGTTTTTTTGTCTTTGTTAACACAGAGAAAGTAATTTAGCCAATTCCCCCAGCAGTAACTAGCCAGTTACACACACACCAATATCTGCTTCTCGTGATTTGGACAGAGCTCTCCAAGGCAGTTCCTGTTGGGTTCAATCCATCAGAAAATACACTGGCACCTCCCTCTAGCCCTTCTAGGGGGTGAAGGGACCTCCACTTACAGGAAAACCTGGCACACTATAGTTCCAGAGGATGAGTCATATGTTTGTAAATTTGTACCCCAACAGACTATCTTATGAAGGGGTGGCATCCTCTCTGGTGGTACCTGATGCAAAAGTACAATACAAAATGCTTAGGATGTAAATACAGAAAAAGCAAGGGCTCTGGGAAGACCAGTCACCAGCACATCCAGCTGTTCAGAACAACACTGAACTGCTGTGACAGTCGGGGAAGAGTGCAGACATGAAAGCATCTCACTGAGACAAAAAGGAACCTTGGTGAAGCAAAGACGGCCTGAAGCTAAGGATGAGCCTGTTCTCAAGAGGGAGAAGGGCAGTCATGTGAAATGCAGACTTCAGATTATTAGACTGTGAGCAACAAGCTCAATCTATGCTTGTTGACCAGTTCGTGGAGTGAGGTCTGAAAACTTGGTCAACAAATGTGGTAGGCAGTTTCTAAGAGGGCCCCAGCAATCCTCGCCTCCTCGCATTCGTATTCGTATCATCCTCTCCTCTTGCGTGTGTGCTGGACATTGCTGTGACTGGCTTCTAAGATGCCATTTCCAAGTTAAATTACAAAAAGACTCCATCTTCTGTCTTGCTCAGACTCTCTTGCTCTCTCATTTGCTTGTTCTGATGGAAGTCAGCTGCCCTCTGGGGCGGCTCTTGTGACAAGGAATTGAGAAGGTCTCTAGCAGATATCCAGTGAGGAGCTGCAGCCCTCAGTCCAACCACCATCTGAGTGAGCTTGGACATGGAACCTCTCCTAGCTCAGCTTTCAGATGAGCCTGGAGCTCCAGCCAGTGGCTTGTTGGCAACCACAGGCAAGACCCAGAGGCAGAGGCAGCCAGCTAAGTTGTACTCATATCCCTGAACCACAGAAACTGAGATAGTAATGCTTGTTGTTTTAAGCCACTAATTTGGGGGTAATTTTTATGCAGTAGATAATGAGTAGAATAGAGTTCTGATATTTCACTGGTTAATAAGGAGAATGGTTTAAAAAATTTAATATTCCTTCCTCTTGGGCTTTTCTATATATTAATGCCCCAAACAAATCTACATATGAAAATAGCGGCTTCTGCCTCTTTAAGTGAATTAAGGAAAATGGTCTCTTTACCCTTCATTAAAAAATCGATTAAGGATTGGCACTTATTCTCTTTGATTTCATTCTATTGGCTGGCTATCATGAACTTCAGGAACATAAATTGACTAAGGAAACTATTACTACTATTTGACCCCCTGAGAAAATTCAGACAAATATTCCCTGAAAATTCTCAGCCTTATCTTAACCTAAAATTATACACTGTAATAATGGAGAACATTAAGTAGCAAGCTCATACATCCTGTTCCAGAACTTATCACATATCTTTATGATAAACATGTTTCTCTTGTAGAAATGAGCCATAAACTAGTCATAATATAGCAGGGAAACTCAACTCCCTTAAGACAAATGAGTATTTCCTACTATTAAGCTTTACTTTGCACATAACAGTGAAGGAAAAATGCAAAGGGAAGATGAGGATTTTGTTTTACATTTAAGAGCTTTAATAAATTAAGTTCATGATCCTTTTACTTTAGTCACAAACCTTTGCATATATCATCAGTTTCAAGTAATACACTGCACAGATTAATGCCCCTTTCTGATTCCTCATAAACAGTTGTTCTATTTAATACATTTGAGGAAATGCCAGGAACAAAAGAGCAGAGAGGATAGAGTGATTTCTGTTGAATGCGCTATGCATATTTGAGTGGTTAAGTGGCTTAATTGTGACGTATATGTTTTAATGAAAAGAACTGGGAGTGCTGGGTGTGGAAAATAAACATCATCATTTATCCTTTTATCATTCTTTACCATAAAACATATTTAAGTTAATTTCTAACATTAAAGATGATGTTTATCTCTTATCAGAAGACTAAATTTCAAGTCAAGGACACTAAATACAGTCTGATGTTTCCAATTAGATGTTAAGGCTTTAAATATAATATTTCCTGAATGAAGACAGAGAAATGAACAAAGGTTTGAACTCAATTCACTCTAAAGTAAATCAATCTTCAAGTGCTGAAAGACAAAAATAAACAAAGTAACAAAAAGATAGCAGACACTTCTACCTAAGATGGATAGACTAGGTGGACCTATGTCAAATGCATCTGCCTGAATTATGCACACAGTTGAAGCTCCATAAACCAGCACAAAAAGTTATGCTTTCTATAAATGAAACACTTTTGCTTGGCTAATTCATAAATATATATACACACATCAAGGCCATTGAAAGCTGTACTGGTCAGTGCCCCCATTATTCTAAGAAACTGGAATAAAGCAAAGACATTTTGGGAGAGCACAGGGAAATGCAGCAGCTGCTCTCTACTTAGGGCAGACAAAGCTTTTCCTTTGTGCAGCTGTGTAAAGGGGGCCACCGCAAACAAAGGGGCGTGGATCTCCCTCACACTGTACTCCACAGCAAGCATCAGACGTTGGCTGGTAGAAATGAGAAACCATGTGCCTGGAGAAGGGTAAACAAGTTCTCAGAACCTAAAGTATAACTGACAGCAAAAGGCCCATTGCCTCCACTGTCAAATCCCAGTGGAAAGTAATCCCTGCCCTCTCTCCTGGGCCCTTGAAAGGGAGAAGGAAATAGTGGTATGTTCGCACCAGCAGGTGCAAAGACTAGTGCGACTGGTATACAAGGTTTCCAAAACACTGCAACACTTATAAAAATATTATTAAACTTTTTTAGCTTTGTTGAGGTATAGATGACAAATAAAAATTGTATATATTTAACGTATGCAACTTGATGCTTTGATACATTGTAAAATGATCACCACAATGATACTAATTAACATATTCATTACCTTACATAGCTTATCTTTTTTTGTCTGTGATGAAAACATTTAAGATCTACTCTTTTAGTAAATTTCAAGTACACAATACGATATTTTTAACTATAGTTACCAACTGCACATTAGATCCCCAGAACTTACTCCCCCTGCATAAGTGAAACTTTGTACCCTTTGACCAACATTTCATTTTCTCCACCTGCCTAAACCCCACAGCAATCACCAATCTACTTTCTGCTTCAATGAATTTGTCTATTTTAGATCCCACATATAAGTGAGATCATACAGTATTTGCTATTTTGTGACTAGCTTATTTCACTTAGCATGGTATTTTACAGGTCCATCCATGTTGTTACAAATTTCTCAAGATTTCTCAGGCAGTTTTTCTCCTCTATCTATCCACCACCAAAACTCAATTGAAATTCCTACTCTTCAAAATAGGTTTCAAGAGCCTTGCAGAATTCTCTGCATATCTCCTCCGCATTCACTAAAATACCCACTGACCACTGAGTGATCACTGAACCAAAACTGGAGGGGAAACCAGACACCCTGTGGCCAACAGGGTTCTGTGTTGTCATCTCACTGGCTGTAATTATAGACATTGATTTCCTCTTTAGCAAAAAAAAGGATGTTAGGTTATTTGCTGTAGAATTTTTTATTGTTCCACAGTGTCCATTTTTCTCTTCCACTGTCCTAACATATCCAATTTCCCTTTGGGAGTCCGTGTAGTTCTGACCAAGCTGCACCATCCCCAGCTCCACCACAGGAGAAACATCCAGGCTGGCATATTCCACCCATAGAATGATTTGTTTGAGCTGGGCAGGTGATCTGAACCTATCTAATCAGAGGACTTCATGCTTTTGCTGGACAGATGAGATCTGGGTATAGGAGCAGGAAAGGAATCAGGAAGTGGGGACCCAAGGAGCAGCAGTGGCTCATGGGAAATGGTGAGAAAGAGGTAAGAGGGAGAAGAGACTGAAGGAAAGGATGGAATGCAGTGAAAAGGGAAGGAGAAAGGGAAAATAAAGAGGGGTGCAAGGACAACTACAACCTCCATGTGTCATTCACTCCCTGGGAAGACATGGACCTTCAGTCTTGCTTCAGCATTATTGTCAAGGCACTTAGCCTCTCTTTATCCTTTAAGAGAAAGGATACAGTGTCCCAAATGCCACTTTCTTCATAGGGATGAAATAATCATCAGTTAACATGTCAAGTGCTGAAGACTAAAGACAAATCACTAAAGATTAATGAGCTAGGTGTAGAATCTATCTTGAAATACCTTTTTCTCCTTTCATAGAATCTAGAATTTTCCATATTTCAGATAGGGCCGATCAGGACCTTTCTCCTGCAGGAACTTGTGTTGTGACTTACTGACAAAGAAAGGAGGGGACAGGAGGGGAAGGGAGGGGAAGGGAGGGGAAGGGAGGAAGAATTCCTAAGTCTAATACAGCAGCCCTGAGAAACTCTTCTACTTGCAAAAAGAAATCTTGAGCTACAAAATGTAGAGCCTGCCCTAGCTAATGAACCATCTTGTCTGCTATCATTGGCTGCTAGATGTCAATAAATCTGAGTTTGGCCGGAGCTAGATGAACAGCATTTCGTTTTAATGTCTCTAACCACCACACAAGTGATTATGATTTCCTTCCTCACCTCTCCCATGACACCGTAAGGAGGGGCAGTGTCACTGGTTAGTTGGTCCAGAAGTGAAGAAAGCTAAATGGTTATCCTGCTTTTCCATCCCTCTCTTAACAGCATCACTCAGCCTGACAGGTCTAGGCTTTCTCATCTACAACATGGGGTCCAAGAGAGGAATTTGGTCTAATCTAAATATCCGACACCAACCCATCACTTTCTCCTCCAGAAGCACCAGCATATATCCATCAATGATGGTGGCATGCTTGGCTGCAAAGCCAAGAAAATGTTTTACGTCTGTAGCACAGAACTCCGGGTCCTTTGTCTCCAAAGTTAAGTTTTGTATGCTCCAGGAGGCACACAATGGAATCCCTCAGTTTGGGGATAGACATTAGAATTTCTAGTTGCGGCTATTTTTATCTTCAAAAATATGAAATAAATTCAGCATTACTCATTCTTAATATATAGACTGACACTAGCACCCTCAGCCAGCCCATATGTCAGTTGATGTTTGATTCGTGGCATCTACAGAACTAGAAGTCCTGCAAAGGTGAGAGTTCGGCAGTAAAAAGGGGTCAATGGGCACCTCACTCGCATGATCGCTCACTGACTCACTAGAGTTCTACGGCTCACATTCGCCCACCTCAGTGGATTTGTGGGTTATATGATCTGGTTTTAACAAAACCTAGCTTAGATTCCTACAAATAAATGTCAGATCGAAGATAATGCAAACAACAAACAGACAATAAGAAATGGCAGAGCTGACACATCTTTTCTGGACGTGTGGTCTTTTCTGCCTCACTCTGGGGGAAACACTGATGATCCCACTGGATATGACAAGACCAGCGAAGCTACACTGACAGTGTCAGGGCCGTTTGCAGTTTGGTTTTACATCGACCATTACTACAGAAGAGCCTTGCCTAAACTAATAACAACATGAAGCCATCGTAATCAACAAGATAGACATAAAATATCATTTCAGATTTAGCTCATTCCTCTAAAATGTCCATTATGTATCTTTCTTAAATATACATGTGTTAGTAACCAGTACATAGATTTAACATATATATTTAAAAGTTTGTAATTATCAGTAGTGAACGTTTATTTTGTTTGGGATGTGTGATTTAAAAAGAAAAAATGTGTACAGTCCCTGCCAGGAGATTTTAGTGCCATGAATGAATAACATAATTTATCCTTTGTCCTGATGGTCTCTAAATTCCCTTTGTTTGACTTTTTCTCAGTGACTCACTGGCCAGATGCTCCTGATAGACCAGGACTCCTAGGGGATGGGGCTGTAAGGAAGGGTAAGGCGTGAGAGGACCTTAGGGAACCGCTGGAATGAGATTGAGGAAGACAGAACAAAGAATGGACTCTCATTCACAAGCAAGGAGGGCTCTGAATGAACTGGTAAACTATCTGAGGAGAAAAAAACAAAAACCACCTGTTTTGTACCAGCCCACCAATAGACTAATAGTGAAATGTCTTTGTGGTAATGGATGGCACTTTTCCTGCTCTAACAAATATTCTAGGCACAACAGCTAGATGGTGACATGTGGGCATTCTAGCACTGCTTATGAGTGCCACAAAAGCAAATTTTAAAGAGAATGCGTTAATCCATCAATGTGTGTGTTGGGGGGGGCTAATTTAAGTAGGATCCTTTAACTCACAAGGTAGTTTTCATGTTTCCCAGGATGGTAAATTTCATTTATCCCCCTTATTTCCTGAGTAAATTATTTTCTAATTCCTGGGTTTGGCTTATGAAGCTGCCTGGTGACTCATAAATGCCAATCTGACTAATGTCTCATTTAGAGATCTCAGTATGCACGGAAGCCCAGACGGTTCTCTGGCCAAGAAATGAAGGTATAATATTTTCAGTAAAAACAGAGAAATGAACAACCAACACACCAAGGAACACATCTGCACCTGTTTGTCACAGAGGTTTTTAAAATTTACTTGATGGGTGGTCAGGAGTTGAAACACTCAGAGATATTGTAAGAAATAGCTGTTCATCTTAAGAGAGCAGTTCATAACTTTTTTATGATGTGGGTTATTTATTGTCACTTTAATATCTTTACCTCATTTGCTGCCATTCTGTCTATAGTTCATTGACCTTTCCAGTCAAACCAAGGAAAGCTATATTTGAATAACAATGGTACTTATTTATACAGCTCTGTGCTTGTGAAAAGTTCAGAGCACTTTGTAAATATCTCTTTAAACTTGAAAATAACTTAAGGATCACCATTCCCATCTTAAATAAAGATATAAAGCAAGGAAAGTTCAAATAGCTAAAATTAGCATTTTAGAGAGAGTTTAATAATTCAGAGAGGACTTCTGGGTAAAGATGGCAAGGTGACCTTAAATATTTATCTCGTCTCCAAATTGCACGGAATTGATTATAATGGACATTTTTAAGCTATAAGCACAAAAGGATAGTATGAATGGAAGAGGAGACAGAACACACTAGAAGTTTCAACAAAGATGGGGAAGCTTTAGAAAACACAGTCAGTCTACACACCTAAGCCACACCCTCCAGAGCAAGTTCTATAAAACTAGTATTTTAATCTAATCTATCTGTATCACATTTTTCATTCCTCAAATGGTTCAAAAATTGGGAGGGGAAATAGGGATTTTAATTGGCATTCCCTAAAATATCAAGAAACAAGAGTCTCCAAATTGAAAAGATCCATAACTTTCCAACTAGATGGACGGGGGTCAAAATTCATACCAAGGCACATAGTCATGAAATTTCTGAGCACCAAGAATATAAAGAAAACATGAAAAGCTTGCAGAGAGTGGAGGGGGAAGAAAGTCACATACAAAGGAACATTAGAATTTAAATCAAATGGGATCAAATTCCTCAACAGTAACATGGGATAGTAAAAGTCAATGGGCAGTGTCATTGCAATAGTAAGTAAAAATTATCTCCAATCTATATTTCTATACGAAACCAAACTTTCAAAAAGGTGAGTGTAGAATAAAGAAATTTTCAGACTTACAAGGCACACAATTTTTTACTTCTTGAACATGTGCTCCAGCAAAACAAAGGAGCAAATCAAATGAAGAGGAAGAAAGCAGAGGCATATCCAGCACAGGAAAGAAGTCCCAGAGTTACAGTAATGAAGATGGCCTAGAGTCAAAGAGTCTAGTCAAGGTGCAGAGGACAAAGGATTCTGGCAGAGAGAATCCCAGGAGGAGATTAAAAAGAATACACTAGCTTGATGATTGAGTAATTGAGTAACATATTGATAGGTGCATGCCAAATCTGAATATGCATTTGGAAAAAATTAAGTATAAGCATATATAAAACATATCAAATCCAAAAAGAATAAATTATTCATTCAAAAATATATTGAACAAGAAAAGAAATAAAATCATGGTGCATCAATTGATGCTGCAGTTATCACACAGATATTAACTAAAATTTCAGAAGTCACTGTATTAGGATGATGGAGAAAGGAAGGTGGAGCAGGTTATTATAGACCTAAGTATTTACACTTAATACAAAATAAACAAACGATATTACATACAATGGGTGAAAGCACACTATTTGAAATATGAAAGTAAACCTAAGAAGAAACTGCTAAAATAGTGACAGTTGTCCCTGTGAGGAGGACCTGGGTGTAAGAAAGTGATGGAGACACATAAATATATTTTATGTTTTGCTTTTCATTATCATTTGATTATTTTTAATCTGTGCAGGTATTGCTTTGATGAAATTTTTTAACTTAAGGCAAAAAAAATCACTTGCAAAGAAAGTCTAGGTTTATCTGAGAGTATAGTCATAGTCAATATTGTCGAATACCTCCTTACTTAGTGCAAAATTTTCCACTTAACAATGAATTAAACCAGTCTTATCATAGCAGGTAGATTGTTGCAGTAATGTGTGATTTTTTTCTGTACAGATGGCTCTAATGTAAAAGGTGAATGGAACACCCAAAAAATGAAATAACAAAGAGTGTTAAGTAGAAAAATATATATAAACTTGAGAAAGTCTTTTAAATATTAACTTCTTATACTTAAGCACTATACTTGCATGAAGCAGGTTTTAGTTTGAAGTCATCATGACCTAGTGACTAACAAGTTGTATAACCTGCGGGAAACCATAAAACATATTAATGAGTTTTTACCAACTTTATTGGTTTTGGTCTTCTGTACACTGTTTCTAGAGGCTGCCTAACAAATAAAACTTATCACAGAGGGAATATTATTTTACTGTTTTATATTTAAAGGAACTAAATATTTTCCCCACAGAATTAAATTCAGAAAAGAATACAGAATAATGAACATATTTCCTAAATAAGTGATCCCTAAATTCAGATAACGATTAAACTCTATTTTCAGAACTAAACCAACAAATTGTTTCAGACAAACTGTCTAAACAGGAAGCCAAGAAGGGAAAATAATTTCCTAACAAGATACTTCTCTCAGAAACACAACACATTATATTCATAATATTTTCCATATCAGTTTCAAAATTTCAAAATTGTCTTTAAAGCTTTATTGGGAATGGGGGAAAAACATTATTCACATTCCTAGGGTAGAATTGTGAAGTTTTGGTTTTTCTTTACAAACATTGTTTTGTAGACCCACTGCATTGCCTCATAACAAACTATTAATGCTCATGACTTTGCGGTTCCACTGAAAATTTTAAGATAATGTTACTTTTCCAGAAATTTTGATAAAGAAAATGAAATAAGGAAATCTGGCTCAAAATAGGAGTAAGACAGTTCTACAGACCAATCTTTCTCAATCTGAATTCCAAAGAAAGCATCTTTGTAAGCTCAACAAATAATAAACATAATAAACATAACCTGACCAACTGATGAACTATGAGCATTGTATTTATTTTTGCTTGGAAATCCTTGCATTTCTAGAATTCCCCATTTACAAAGAAACTATGTATAGTAGACTGAATAGGAAACCCAAAGTTACTAGGCCCAGGTCCCTGGAACTGGATATATAAAAGGGTTTTTGCAGGTTTGATTAAACTGAGGAATCTTGAGGTAGGGAGATGATCCCGTATTATCAAATAGGCACTAAATTCAATTACAAGTGCCTTGATAAGGGAAAGATAGAGGAAGAATTGATTCAGACAGAAGAGGAGAAGGCAATGTGACCAAGTAGGAAGAGATTGGAGGGAAGAGGCCACAAAATGCCTGCAGACACCATAAACCAGAAGAGGTAAGGAGCTGAGTCTCTCCCAGAGCCTCCAGAGGGAGAGGGCCATTGCTGACACCTCGATCTCTGCCCAGTGACATGGATTTTGTACTTCTAGATCTATGAGACAATAAATTTTTGTTTCAAGCTGTCTGCGTCATGCAGCCCTCAGGAAACCAGTACCATCCTCGCAAATGCACTTGAGTAGGTCTACAATTATTATGGTGAGCAGACCAGACAAATCTGACACTGGACAGGTCAGATATTAGATGGACAAATGTCACTGTCCCTGGAGCTACAGAAATTCTGATTTGGGCAAAGAGAAGAGACAAAGTCTAAATTGGTGAATTACATGAAGTTATTTCCCAAAATGCTACATTTGGAATGGAGGGTCTTTCATATAACTTTCCAGTCAAGCTTTCTCATCCAAAGAAACTTGTCTTTAATAATTAATTTTTAAAATTACAAAAGTCGTATTTGCTCATTGTTGAAAATTTAGAAAATACAAAAAAAAAGCAAAAAGTAAGAAAATCGGAAATTTTACCCATAAGCCTACTACTCAAGGATCATTTCTGTTCATATTTTAGTATGAGCCTACTATTATGAACGTTTGCATATAATTAGTTTACTTTTATTTTACAAAAATAGGATCCTAATAACATTTTCTAATCAGCTTTTTTATTTGTTTAATACATTATGAACATTTTCTGCATCAGTATAATTTCAACAACAGAATCTTAAATGACTGTATGTTGTCCATAGTATCATGTAGAAAAATGCTATAACATCTCTTTCAGATGTTTAGACTGTTCTCTCATTTTTCACTAATGAATCTTTAGTGGTCTCCCAAGAGTTTGTAAAGGCAAGAAATAAAGAGATACAGGAAGATACAGTCTTTGACATTAGCCCAACGGTTATTCTCTAATGTGAAATCTGGTTCCCCGGGGTAAAATGGCCATTTCAGCCACAGTATCTCAAATGTATGCACAAAGACCAACCCCAAAACAACACTCAGGACCTTCAGCTGTCCTCAGAGTGTGGGACAATAGGAAATAAATACTTTGAAGGTGTCAAGGATCCCCAGAAAATCCTTCAATGGGGAAAACAGCTCTACTGAGCCCATCAACATGGGAAAGAATGGCTCTATTAAAGAAGGTCAATCCTACTTAACAAACATTCAGGCAGAGTGGTATCTACACTCTCAAGAATTTTATTAGTTGAAGTGAAGACAATTTGCAACAGCTAAAGATTTTCATCATCAGATATGATGAGCCACAAGGAAAAATGAATTTCACGAGGCCACCACGGGTGTCAGTGGGAAGACTAACATGTAGAATTCAAAGTCATCATAAGTTAGGACTCATGGCCAGTTTACACAAAAGCCACTAACAGAATACTCTTCCATGCTAGGCACACAGCAGGAGCGTAAGCAGTCTGTATCTCAAATGTATGCACAAAGACCAACCCCAAAACAGCACTCAGGACCTTCAGCTGTCCTCAGAGTTATTTCTGTTTTCTCCCCTTGACCCTTCTGAGACGGGAGCAGGTCATCAGGAGAGTGGGCCCTGTGAGTAGGAGGCAGGGGGACTGAGGCTCAAGGTGGGGGCGGAGTTGCCTCTGGTTTCCACCACACGCCTTTGCTGATGAGGCTTCTTTCTCTGGTGCTTAAATATTAAGAGGTGGATCCATGTTTGCATGTGTAAGCTTGTGTGCATGCACGTCCATCCCACTCCTTCCTCTTTGCATGCTCTGTTCTCTCTGAAGCACGAGATATCTATGAAACTCCAAACCCATCTGACAAGGTGTCCTCTGGGTGGTGCCCAGTGGTGGCGCCACAGACATCTCAAATTTAACAACCCTGAGCTCATTACCTCTTTGGAAATCTTGCTGCTCTTTCTCTATCCTAACCTTGAATACTGGGGTTTCTAAATAGAAACTTGGGGTGAAAAGCCTTAAAAGGAGGGCCCAGGATTTCTCCAGTGAATGAAAACCCCTCCCCACCAGCAAGTCAAAGCCCTCTGATGCAGAAGGTCAAACCACCTGGTAGGGGATGGCCATTCCCGACGGCCCGCACTGGGACCCTGGAGAGTCACTTGTACTCAAGCGGAGGCTCATCTCATCTGCACAAAAGCATTCCTGGTGCAAATTTCAGGGAATGGTCTGGGTCCAAGCCAGAAGGAAAGTCCTCGCTCTGCAGCCTGAGGACACTGCATCTACTTTCACTGCTGCTGCTCGTCCTCTGAGGCACATCGGTGCCCCCACATGATGTAGCCTACCTTTTCTGCAGTGGGCACCCTTTCATTGCCTCTCTGGCATCTCCTTTCCCTTCCCTCCTGTTGGAATTTGCAGATTCAAAGGCAAATAAATGTCAATGATTCAAGTCAATGCAAGTTAGGTTTTCTGTTATTTCAACCCAAAGCATCCAAAACCATTGTTTATCTTTGTGTCCTAATTTATTAACACCTGGATCATCCTGAGAATGTGCAACATGTTCTTGTGGATAAAGAAAGAAATGCGAGAAGAAACTTAGGAAGGGCAGAAGGGAAGAGGGAAAAAGAAAGAAGAGAGAAAAGGAGGAAGGCAGGAAAGGTAAAAACCAACAAAAGTAAAAATTGCAGAAAAATAAAAGCTTGCCCCTTAAACTACAGATGTTAGCTGCTCGTATCAACTTTCACCTTTCTACATTTAGAGAAACGAGCAGATTTGTGGTTTGATTTGTTTGTAGGGAAGTCTGAGAAAGAATGAAGAGTAAACAAATTAGAATTAGGTACCGTCCACTGTAAATTTAGAGGAACATGAATAACCAATAGTGAGCATGTGCCTGAATCTTAATTCACATATTACTATTCTTTATTTTGTCTGTATTCAGTCTTCATATCTAACTCAGAAACTTATTTTGCAAGGGAAAAGTCTGCATAATTAGATTCATGCAATCCCCAAAATGACCAACACCAAGAAAGGTCTAAAAAATGCATTTGATAAGGATGACAACATAATACATTGTTTCTCTCTTCTGTTAATGGGTGGGGAAAAAAAAATGGGCCTTCAGCTCAAATGAGAAAACATGACTATATTTCTAATTAAATACATAACTGGTCAAATAAACACAGAGATATAAACGTAGAAAACAGATACATGTGATACTAATTTTAAATACATTTAAATTCAAATTAGGAGCTCTTCTGAAAAGTGGTATCAGTGGAATCCACTTCTAAGCCTGGACATTTTACATGCATGAAACATGGTAGGATGAGGGTTGCCTTAAAGCTTTCAGCTCAGAGATTTCTCTTCTCTGTCCCATGAAACTGGAAATCAACCACATCCTTCCTGAGAGCTAACAGACTCCTAGTGTCACTCCTGTGTGCCAAAAATCTCCAAAAGAGTAATATAAAAATTGTGATGGTTTATGGATCATGAATTCCTTCTTGGCAACGAGATTGTTGCAAGGTTTCTGCCTTCACAAATGGGAAGAGGACAGCAAGGGTCTTTGATGGGACTTCACATGACGCCAGGCCAAGTACCCCGCTCAGGGAGGTGGGATCTGGGAGCTAAAGCATCCTGAGTGAGAGAGGCCCAGGCAAGGTGCTGGCAGGGCCCACAGTGAAGGCAGCTGGATGCCCACCAAGCTGCAGAAGGAAGACAAGGGCACCCGCAGCCTGAGCAAGGAGGGAACAGAAAGGGAGGCCACGGAAGGAAACACCACATCTCCATTGGTCCTATTCACCCCCATCTCCCACAGGCTGCAGGTGGCCATCCTTTAAGGCCTGCCTTGGCTTGGCCCAGTTATACTGGAGGGTGTGGAGGAAGGAACACCCAGTAAACCCAGCATAAAGGCCCACAGGTCCAGGCCCAGGCAGGAGGCCTATATAAATAACTGCCAATTATCCTGTTTGGGTTCCCGCATCTTTTCCTATATGTTATCCTTTGGCGTTTCTCCTCCATGTTACATTTCTTCACTTCATTGAAATTCTGACCCTCAGAGATTATCTCCAGTCACACATTTTATTAAAGGTTTTAAGTAAAAAACATATGTTCTAAGATATGCCAAACTCCCAACTATGAGTCAGTTTGTTACAGTATTGCTGTTATTTTGCTTTAAAACTATGAACACCATGAGCCTGGGGACCATCTCTGTTGAACGCGTTTTCTACAGTGCCCATGTGGGCGTATAGGAACTCAATGGAAATGCCATGTTTTGTTTCATACACAGTTTTCACAAGCCATGACTTTTCATTGTAGACTGCCCCTCTTTATTAAAAAAAAAACAAATTTGAGCACATGAGTGGTATATCTGGTATAATATTAGATACTTTTAGTACACTCTCCCATGCTTTCTGGTGTTTGTGAGCAAAGACAAAATTCTAACCCAATAAAATCCTTGACTTGGACTTTTAGATGGGAGGCTGCCTGAAATACATGACTATGAAAGGCACAGAAGTGAGGCTTGCAGAAGCGAAACGACATGCTATCATCACATGGCACAGCCAGTTTTCTGAGCTATCTCTGGACAGACATGGGAGCCTGTCTCAGACTCAGCAGGGACTGACAGACAGGGCAGTCTAGTGGGGACAGCACAGGCCATGGAGCAAGACCTCTGAAGTTCAAATCCAGGCTCTGCCAATTACTCAAGGGGGTGCCGCAGGACAGGAAGGAACCTCTCTGCTCCTCAACTAGCCCATCTGTGAAATGGGGCTACAAGTGGCATTTATGTCACTTACATTGCTCTTCCTACACACCACTCTAGTTCCGGTCCTCAAGTTCACAGCATGGCCTCAAATTACAGTCTACTTTAAAGTGCCCAACACTAAACTGAGCGCCTGAATCAAAATCTCTGGAAAGAAGGTCCAGAAACTGCCTTCCAGGAGGTTTCTGATACATAAACAAATTTCAGCAGCACTTGCAATTTATCTATTTGGGCATTCATCTTACATTCCTTCTGCTGAGCTCTAAGTTGCATTCCCACAATACCTATTTGATTCCTTTCTCCCCAATTCCATGAAAACAGAAGGTTTTTGGTGACTATTCATTAAATGAATCTTTGCTAAAAAGCCAAAGCCATCTAGGATCCCATCGTGCTAGGCAGGAAAACTTCGGTGTGACAAGCCAATATTGCCTTGCGAAATCAAACACAGCCTCTGATACTCCAAACATCTCCAAAAAGAATACTGGTGGGAGCAGAATAAATGATATGCAATGGGTTGTACAGTTCAATAACTACACTCCACGGGGGAAAAAAAAAGTGGCAGCAATAGAGGAGAACAACACAAAGACCCAGCTGCCCACGACATGAATAGCCCGGCAAGGCAAGCCCATTGGGACCCACAGAGAATACAGATCAGAGGAAAATGGGAAGTCTGAGATCAGCCAGGGGCCTCGATAGTGCTGACCATAATCCATTCTCAACCCCTTGTCCTTGGCTTCCTCCTGCCCCTCTCCCTCCCAAATCCAAAGTTATGCAAGCACAACTTGAGGGCTGTTAGGCAAAAAGAACAGGCACTGTGTGAAGTGGAGGGTCCCCGGGCACTGGCCCTGCAGCTGGGCCCCGCTACATTGTGCTCATTAATTATTCCTGGCAAGCGGGAGTCCAAGAGGGAGCTCCTTCTGCAGCTGGCATTTGGTGAGCTAAGTTACTCGCAAGAATCGGAGAGGAAACACTGCACTTTGTTCCTGTGGATGATCGAGAAAGAAAGTGGGGGAAGTCTGGAGATTCTGAACAGAAATCTCAAGGCTCAAAAATCTAACGCTGTTTTTTTTTTAACAAAAGAACAGGACACTGGACACAAAGGTGACATTGTCCTTGAGAATTAAAGACTATAACTTCAGTACCTTTAAGTTAAAATTTAAATGTACAAAGGGTAATGTAGTATACAATGTGGAGGATGATACATTAGACATTTTTTCCTTCACATAGATTTGTAAAACTATAAAGTGCCTGAAAAGGTGTTGGCCCCGATCGCTGATTCCAGGATTATGATTATCTATGCCTAGAATCTCCTCTTCAAGATTTGCAGGGATGGATAGTTCATACCCTTTGTATAGCCTGGTGGAATGCGTGCTTCACCTTGAATGCAGAAGCCCTTCCCTGTGTCCAGCTGAAATCTTTGCTCATTTCCCTTTGTCTCGCCCCAAGAAAAGACTGACACCAGGACAACCCTGGCTCCCTCTGGTGTGTGCCTCTGAATTTCTTCTACGTTTTTCAATATCCTTTCAGAAGTAAAATAACTGAACATAACGTAAGGTGGTACACAGAGAAAAGATGAAGAGTTTTGAACCCTATTCTCCTTTTCAGAAAAATGATGGTTTTTATTCTTTTAGTAAATCTCTCTCTCTGTACATACACACCTTTTATATCCAGATTGGAAGATTGGATTGCTAGTTTTTTTGTATTCTGGTACTGCATTTTCCCCTCCCATTTACTCTGTAGACTTTTTCAAAGTAAACCTTCCTCCTACCTTTCCCTGCTGACTTGACTTGATCTGGCTTTTTGAGGGATCATTCATCCACAGGAACAGAATTCAAAATGACTAGGAAATCTCAAAAGGATGTATCACCCGATTTGATCTCATATCACTTTCAAGTCTAACGAGTATTTGTGTAATTCCTTTCTACCATGAATTCGCCAAAAGCCCTCGATGCAATGGGCCGCAGGGCCAGGTCTGTGGATCCCCTTTTCTAAATGAAGTGGTGCCATGGCAACCGCTCTTCGGAAGCTGGAAGCTCACCTCAGCGGACTTAACATTAATATGTCTTTTTACAACGGAGTCATATAACTGGTTTCCTTAGACCTCTCTGATGGTTTCCCTAGTAATCAGAACAAACCTAAACTTTTTGCCAGGATGACAAGATTCTTTCTATATCTGGACTCACGCCCAACCCCATCACCGCATATTTCTCAACTCTCCGGTTACATAGGACCCATTCCTTCCCATTCCAAACTACACCAAGATCATTTCCACCTCAGAAAATTACCCCTCCTTTTCCAAAAGAAAATTACTCCACTTTCTCACCAGCCAGTGCTTGTTTGCCTATATTTTCTCCTCCTTCCTCCCCCAGCTACTGGGGAAGCCCCAGAAAGACTCTGGTGGGTCTTGCTCACCCTGTCCCCAGTCCCAGGCAGCCAGGGAGCACCCAGTATTTGTGGGATGAATGGGCCTGTGTGAGGCTCCATGCACGTAGCCATTACTCCAGATTGCTAGAGGCTCCAGTCTGACCACAGCTATGCAGGAACTGGGAAGGCGATGGAATGCCCTAGCAAGAGAGATCAGTAGACATTTACTTCTCTACCCCAGAACGCAAGAAGGAAAGGAGAGTATCTACAAGATTATAAAAGAAACCCACATGCAAACGTGCACTTTTATTTTATTTTCTCACTACTCGAGACAAATTTCTGATGACAAAATCTTCAAAGTTACCTCTAAACAAATTATTATATTCATCAACTCTCATACAAAAGCATATCATGTGAGAAGGAATCCAGGAGCTTACCAAACTGTACATTTCACTTCTAGTTTTCTTTCCATTCCATATTGGCATTAGAGTTTACAAAAAATAAAAAAAAAAATTTTTAGTGCTTCTGAGGCATGAATATTAGTATACATTTGGAGAGCTGAAGTTAAAACAAAATGCAAAATTACCCCCAAAGGGCTCAAAATAACATCGTTGAGAAACTTGTTGGATTGTTCATGTTTTAGTTTTTAAGATATGTTTTATTTAGATTGCAAATACAAAAGGAAGAATTGTCATTAAAGACAGAAATTTTCTTGTGAAGTTCAAAGTTCCATCAGGCCACAGAAAATATGACAAGAATACTTTTCACTTCACACCTACTAAAACTTATGTCTTTAATATGTTCCCCAAATGATGAAGTGCTATATCATTAAGAAAAATAAAGCAGGGTCTGGAGTCAAACTACCATCATTCAATGAGCTTATTCCATATTACTCATTTTACATTTTCATTCTTAAAAGGTTACTATTGGGAAACAATTGTCTTAAGGCCGTAGGTCCCTTTGCCCCACCAAGAGGGCCCCAGCTGGCCATGTGCCACATACCTTGCAGCCACCATGAGTCCTGGTCTTCATCAGGGGTGTGGTGGTGCACAGCTCAATGGCCTCGGGTTCATGGAAGATGACAGCTGGGAGAGGTTCCTTTTTCAGTGTTAGGACATTCAATTTTGACTTCAGCATGGTCTGAAAGTGCTGAAAAGCAAAAAAAAAAAAAATATGTCAAATATAGTTAAATCATTTGGAATTATACATGGTACAACTGTATGTCAAACCTGGTAGCACGATCTTTATTTCATTATTTCTACTTTACTAGGAAGGCCAAGAGATATTTAGCAAAATGGAGGGAAAGAACTGTCAGGACACCACTAAAATGAAACAGAGAAAGCCAGCCCTACACCAAGACCATGAAAACATGGGGGTGGTGGTAGGGCCACCCAGGACCTTGTTCCAAGAAGTTCTTCCAAGGTGATACATACAGATGAGATCCTATGTTGAAACTATATAAGTGAGGGTGTTCAGAAAAGGATGTCAGTGTCATAGGAGCTATGTGCGGAAAAGTCTAGAGATAATGGGAAAGGAGAAGAACTGATGATAATGAAAAACGACAAGACTTCTCTGCCCTCCCAGCTCTGCCATGCATCACTGGCTGTAGAACTTTAGGAAATCATCTACTTCTCCATGGGCCATTTTATCTGCTGTCTCAGATCAGAACTCTAAGCAAATGTCCATCTGATACGTAACTCCTGTTGGCACTGGTTTTGAAATATGCCCAGAATCCAACCATATTTAATCACTATTATCTATACACCCAGTCCGGAGTCCACCTTGTTTGGTTTATTATAGCAGCTAATCCTACCACTTCCAACCCTCATGCTATGCAGAGAATTGCCACAGGGATCCTTCAAAAATCTAATCATGGTGTGCCATTCCTCTGCTAAAACTCTCCCAAGTCTTCATCACCTCTTCTCATGAAACACCCCAAGTCTTTACCTTGGCCTTTGAACCCATGCACAATGGACAGCTGCCTCTCTGATCCCATCTCTCCCTCCTTCCCCTTTCCCCTACTTGGATTCAATCACAGGGGCCTCCTTCCTCTTCTGAGAATAAGGCAAAGACACGTGTGCCTGGAACCTTTGAACATGCCACTCCTGCCAGGTTTCTGCAAGTCTTGCTTCCTCACCTTCTTGAGGACCCTGATCAAATGTTCCCTTATGAGACAGTCCTTCCTTATCTACATTATTTAAAATAGCATGCACACACACACACACACACACACACACACACACACAACTGGCTTCATGGACATGCAACCTGTGCAATCACATTGGGTCCCCTGCCCAGGAGGGTTCCATGCTTGGTTTGATGTCACTATCTTGAATCCTTAATAATTTTATCTTTGAACTTGAGTTTTGAAAGCTAAGTCTGATGGACAGTAGAGAACATGCATGAGTAGAGGAGATATACACAATATGTGCATCCCCTGATGGGGAGGAATTGAGCAAGATGCAGAGCAAGTACAAGCATGTTAAGTCTATGACACAGCAGCAGGTGTGCTAACAGTCCCAAGAGGCTACGCTCTAGACCTGGGGCTTGCTTTAAATGCAGAAAGAAGTCGGTTGTGTTCTAAGAAACATGAATGATCAAGGCACTCTATCATATCCTGTTCCTTTGTATGACTTCCCTGTACTAGGCAACTATTTACACTGAAGAGGACAACGCAGAAGGAAAGGGGCAGGAAGGAGAACCACAGTTCCTCCACGCTTCAGTCCCTCCCCACCAATCAGTAAAATGTCAAGAGAATGTGCATTCGTTAGAAGTGAAATAAAAACAGGTGGGCTAGTTTTTTGGAGGGTTTCCACTGTTCTGGTAAGAACAAAATTCAGGTGCACATAGAACTAGGAAATGCCAGTTGTGTGACTTCAATGATTCCACTCTTACACTTGTGTTTAAAGTGGGCATTGCACAATATAATGATGAGTTATAATCATAATCGGTTGAAGTGAAGTAAGGGAGATTATCCTAGATAAATTAGGTGGGCTTGATACAGTCAGCTGAAACACCTCACCAGGTAAACTGAGGCTCTCCTAAAGAAGAAATCCAATCTGTGGACAGAAGCTTCAGTCCATACCTGAGCATTCTAGCTCACCCTTCCTGGTTGCCTGCCCTAAGGATTTCAGACTTGCCTAGCCAGTCCCCACAATCGCATACGCCAATTCCTTGAATAAATCTCAATGTACATCTCCTACTAGTTCTGCCTCTCTGATTTAACCCTGACTGACAGAGCCACCCTTTAGAATACAAAGTCGCTGGCCCTGACACTTTTTTAAAAGGAAGAGAGACTTGCCCTTACATTTCCAGTGTGTACTGATTTGTTTTTTTTTTTAAGTGTAAGGACAAGCCTTCATATTAATCTGGAAGTTTGGCTTTTTTCTTAACTGATTCCAGTCTAGCAGAATCTGGGGGTGTCAATAGGCTGGGGGTTACAAAAAGGTCTGGGAGGGGAAACATGGATCCCTGACAGCATGAGCCACCGTTGATTTGCTCTGTGGGGAAGCAACTGAGATCACAGGATGAAGAGGACAAAGAGCTCAGAAGATGAGGTAATGAGCAAGTGGGACACTCCCCACACCTGTCCTGTTGCTGGGGCTCTTTGAGACACAGCTTGACTCAGCCACACAGTAAGCTCCTGAAGGTGGCACTGGAAGTGACTCTATCTCATGAGGGCTGGATAACCACACCGCCCAGGAGTCCCGAGACTGTCTTCCTGTCCCATGTGGGGCCTACCACCATAGCTACTGATTCAGTTGCTAAGCACAGAGAGAGACTGGGAAGTTGCAGACCGACACACACAGCCTGGGGAGCTAGTAAAAGAAGTAAACAAATAAACATATTAAAAACCCTAAATGGGGAACAGGAAGATAATGGAGTTCAAATTCCAACTTTAACACCATGTGCTGTGTAACTTAAGCTACCTAGGTCTTCAAAGGCTTGGCATCTCCAGCCAGGCAGGCATGTGCCATTCATGCACCTGCCAGTTCTACCCATACACCTTTACTGAACACCTGCATTCAGCCAGACACTGGGGTGGGCACAGCTGGAACAGAAATAAAACATTAGCCACTGCTTGAAAGGCTTTCTCTCAGTAGGTGGAGAATGGTAAATCAACGACAGTGACAGATCTATGTGCGAAGTTTGTTAGAAGAGCTAAAGAGAGAGGCTAAGACAATATTTGAAAGTGAAAAAGAGAAAATGATTCCTTTTTTTAAAATAACCTTTGTTCCTTTAATGGTTTTGTCCTTTTGCCACTGTGAAAGGATGAAGATAAAGAAGGAAATAAAATGTGGATTATTTGATGGATCATTGAGTCTACAGTAATACATCTTTTTATAGAAAATTAACATTTTTATGTAACTCTGAGTTGTTCTTGTAAATCTTCAGTGGTAGAAGTGTGACAGCTATAGCTGTTTCTGATAAAAACACTCTTCTGCCCCTTTCCCTGGGACAACTTCTCCAGTACTTTATGCTGCTTTGTGGAATGGGTTTGTGAGTCACCGTTCCCCACCCTTGACACTGGGAAAGACTATGTGACACAGGCTGACCATTTGAGCATTGCATGTCCCTGGCCAAACACACTGGTTCAGAGAAAACTCAAGATTGACCAAACAGACTCTCTTGGGAGATTGACCTATAGGGTTGCCGGGCAGGGTGACATGAGTACAGAGCTACTACTGACCTTCTTATCCATCAAGATATGAGAAAGAGACCACAGAGACCAGGAGGGCAGAGAGATGGGGAATCACAGTCTTGACATCGCATAGCCCTTGAATCCAGTTGCATCTGGCTCAGATCCATCACAGACTTACCATGGACATATTGGAGAATATGAACGAATGTATTCCCTTTTCTGCTTAAGCTGGCTTGAGAGGTGTCTGATCCTAGCAACTCAGAGTTCTGCCCATATACACAACTTTATAATGAAAAATCTCCCGTGCAAATAAAACGGAGCCACTAACAAAAATTTTAAAAGGACTTCATAAATGTTAAACGCTAGAAATGAATAGCAATATTACCTTTGAAGCAAAGTAAATCATAAACTTTGTTATTTGAACAGGCTGAGCCTTAATGATAAAGCACCAAATAATAATCTAGAGAAGGTGTTAGAGTCCCCAGGTTATTCGTGTCTGTGATAAAGCCTCTGAGCTCCCTCCAAAATAAGATGAATTCCAAGTCTCAAGAGATCGCCAGTGTACCTGCAATGACACCCAATTTGGGTGGCAAGCTGTCTTGCTGGGCAGCAAAGCCCAGATGCTATAGCCAGCTCTCGCAGGCTGCATGGTCTTGTGCTCCCTGGGCCTCCGTTTACTCGTATCAAGTTTACAGTGCTATGTTACACCATGTCAAAAATGATATTGCTTGTTCTTTTCACAGACAAGCGTGTGCAATAAAGACAATGCCATTTCACATAATCCAGTGGCGTTAGAACAAGGCAACAAAAAATCTAATAGAGGAGCTTGGAAAAGCAATTGCTCTCAAGTGAAGGATGCACAGAGTTCCATAAAGAAAATGTGTTATTCATTCCCTTAAAGAAGGGAAATGGATAGTGTAGAAAATTAGGGCACTGCCTTGGACAGATCAAACAAAGCTCCACTTTCTGCATTTGGTTCTTTATGTGCAATCCTAAAATAGAGCCTCTAAATCAAGCCCCATTATGCGGATGGGGTAATCGCCATGCCCTGTATAATTTTACAGTTGGCGCTTTCTACTCCTATTCAGACATTAATCTCTGAGTTTAGCAGGCAAGGATTTACATATTTTACCAATTCAAATTGGGTGTATCTCACCTTTGTATTGATTCTGTATCCAAAATATAAAGCGCTTTTGGAAAGCAAATCCTGCTTCCTCTTTTTCTAAACAATTTGAGGCACTATTCCTCACTCAAATTAAAGGGAAGCCTTTAAAGTTTTAATCCCCAGGTTCATCCTTGCATTTTGAAGGCTGGCTACAATGATCAGCTTTGACTTGCAAATTACTGATTCAGTAATGCCCTAATCAGGCTCTTAAAATATTGCAAATATCCTTAAGAGAACAAGGAACAAGTGGGTGAATCAAATGAATGGAAAACTTCAGTACCCTAAACACATGTTAATTTCTACAGTGTGCAAAAAATCAGTAGGGCTTTCAAATTTCACTCATAACCACACTTCACTGTATTGCTTTGGGGCTATGTAAGAATGAATGGAATTCAGTTTGGTTTCCTTATATTTTATACCACTTATTTTTTTAAAGTTATATTCTGGCCCAAATATGAGAAAAGAAACAATTTTGATATACTAATGCAACCTTTAAGATAATTCACTTATCATTTTTTAATGTAAATTCTTAGATTTCTGCTTTTAAATATTTATTGTAGCATTTTCAGGAAAAAAAAGTAAAAGCAAGAAAAATACTTTCCTGCTAAATAAATGGCAAATGATTTGTCATGTAAGAATAATTCTATGAATGAATAAAATAAAATTTTAATTAAATTCAACTTTCATTTAAACATGCTTTAATGCAAAAGGGTTTGTCTGTGTTTTTGTCCCTTTTAAAAGCAAACCAGGGTTGGATTATCTCCCCAATCTAGCAAGCATATGCAAAATTGCACTATTTGATTTCAAGGATTAATTTTTTTAATGCAGTTTATGATGATCTAATATTTCAAGAAAAGAAAAGACCTACACCAATTTGGCATTTACCTTCTTGTTGCAAATTACCCTAGTAACGGCCTTATTCAAAAAAGTTCAAGCTTAATTTTAGAGGCCTCCAACCACTCAAAAATTCAAAAGGCTGTCTATACCTGTTAAAACGATAGCTATTATTAAACTAACTGAAAATACTCATGTTCACACACCCATATTTATTCATGCAGTTTTAATTATAGAAGCATTTCTTCTAAACATCACAGATTCTCTCAAAAGATTATGTGGGAGAGGAACAAAAGTAACTTCAGAGAGTTCCGGGAAGATGGCAGTGTGAGCAGGGCGGCGGAAATCTTCTCCCAAAACCATATATATCTATGAAAATAGAGCAAACACAACTATTCCTAAAAGAGAGACCAGAATACACAGGCCAGCGCACAGCCTGCATCTGCACCTGAAAGGACTTGGCACCCCGCGAGACAAGTAAGATACGGAGCCGCAACCCGAGGACTCACCCACCCAAGCGCACTGGTGGGAGGAGAGGATTCAGAATGGGAGGGAGGGAAATACACCCCGCGAAATAACCAGCCCCAGTGATCTGTGCCGGGAGCACTGACACACATCACACGGTGTAGCGGAGATTGGACAGGCAGAAGTTGCAGGTTTTGAGCTGGGAACACGCCTGGGTCCTAGAAGCCAGCCCCCTGGGACAAAAGAAAAGCACGTGCTTTTTTCAGCGGTCTTAGGATCGTCCCAGCACATTCAGCCCAGCAGGCTGAGAGTCCTGAGGAATTTCGGACCCCTTGGGTGGCGACTGGGAAAAAGTAGCCACACTGAAAGTTTACACAGAGAACAATAGCCTCCCATTCGTTCCAGCCCCAGGCAGAGCTGCAAACTGGCCAGCAGAACGGGGCAGCCGCGGCTGCGGAATAGTGGAGCAACAGCGCCACCTACAACATCCTCACAGAATCTACTCCAGGTAGCCTTTTTTTTTTCCTTTCTTTCCTTTTCTTTCTTTCTTTTTGTTCTCTTTTCCTTCTCGTCCTTCTTTTTATCTTCGCTTTTCTTTCTCTTCCTTTTCTTTTTTTTTCTTTTAAAGTCTTAAAAGAGCCCAGTGGACATACATGCCACCAGCCAGCGACCACTTCTATCGCCATGAAAAGACACAGGAATATGGCACAGACAAAGCTCACCCAGACAACACCAGAAAGGGAGCCTGAAGGGATGGAAATGTACAATAATCCTGAAAAAGAATTCAGAATAAAAGTCATAACCATGCTGATGGATCTACAGAGAAATATGCAAGAGCTGAGGGAGGAAGTGAGGGAAGTCAGGAAAGACAATGCAGAAATGAGACAAGCCATCGACAGGCTTAGCAGCAGACTGGACGAGATGCAAGAGACAGTTACTGTAATAGAAATCAGAACACAGGAATACAGAGAAGCTGAGGCAGAGAGAGATAAAAGGATCTCTAGGAATGAAAGAATATTAAGAGAACTGTGTGACCAATCCAAACGGAATAATATTCGCATTATAGGAGTACCAGAGGAAGAAGAGAGAGAAAAAGGGATAGAAACTTTCTTTGAAGAAATAATTGCTGAAAACTTCCCCATGCCGGGGAAGGAAATAGTCTCACAGCCCATGGAAGCCCACAGATCTCCCAACGCAAGGGACCCAAGGAAGACAACACCAAGACACATAATAATTAAAACGGCAAAGATCAAAGATAAGAACAGAGTTAAAGGCAGCTAGAGAGAGAAAAAAAGATCACCTGCAAAGGAAAACACATCAGACTATCATCAGACTTCTCAGCAGAAACCCTGCAGGTCAGAAGAGAATGGCACAATATATTTAATGTAATGAAACAGAAGGGCCTCGAACCAAGAATATTGTATCCAGCACAATTATCATTTAAATATGATGGAGGGATTAAACAATTTCCAGACAAGTAAAGGTGAGAGAATTTGCCTCCCATAAACCACCTCGACAGAACATCTTAAAGGAACTGCTCTAGAGGGAAGCACTCCTAAGGCTAAAAAGATGTCACCAGAGAAAATAAAATCATAGCAAAGAATGCAGAACATCCAAATACTAACTAAAGGCAAAGAATAAAACAAACAGTATATAAAGAATGGAGGAGGAAAAATAAGAAGGGAGAGAACTAAAGAAACATCAGACAGTGTTTACAATAACTTAACAAGAAAGTTAAGTTAGTTTGTTAGACAGTAAAGAAGCAACCCTTGAACCTCTGGTAAACACGAACCTAAAGCCAGCAATGGCAATAAGTACATATCTATCGATAATCACCCTAAATGTAAATGGACTGAATGCACCAATCAAAAGACACAGAGAAACAGAATGGATAAAAAAGCAAGAACCATCTATATGCTGCCTACAAGAAATTCACCTCAAACCCAAAGATATACACAGACTAAAAGTAAAGGGATGGAAAAACATATTTCATGCAAATACCAAGGAGAAAAAAGCAGGTGTTGCAGTACTTGTATCAGACAAAATAGACTTCAAAACAAAGAAAGTAGCAAGAGATAAAGAAGGACATTACATAATGATAAAGGGATCAATCCAACAAGAGGATATAACCATTATAAATATATATGGACCCAACATGGAAGCACTCTCATATGTGAAACAAATACTAACAGAATTAAAGGAGGAAATAGACAGCAATGCATTCATTTTAGGTGACTTCAAAACACCACTCACTCCAAAGGACAGATCAACCAGATAGAAAATAAGTAAAGACACAGAGGCACTGAACAACACACTAGAACAGATGGACCTAACAGACATCTACAGAACTCTGCACCCAAAAGCAGCAGGATACACATTCTTCTCAAGTGCACATGGAACATTTTCCAGAATAGACCACATACTAGGCCACAAAAAGAACCTCTGTAAAGTCAAAACTATTGAAATTCTACCAAGCAACTCCTCAGATCACAAAAGTATAAAACTAGAAATAAATTTAAGAAAGAAAACAAAAAGGCTCACAAATAAATGGAGACTTAACAACATTCTCCTAATTAAACAATGGGTTAACGACCAAATCAAAACAGAAACCAAAGAATACATGGAGACTAATGACAACAACAACACAAAGCCACAACTTCTGGGGACGCAGCAAAGGCAGTTCTAAGAGGAAAGTATATTGCAGTCCAGGCCTATTTAAAGAAGGAAGAACATTCCCAAACGAATAGTCTAAAGACACAATTACTGAAATTGGACAAAGAAGAACAAATGGGATCCAAAGTCACCAGAAGGAGGGACATAATAAAGATCAGAGAAGAAATAAATAAAATTGAGAAGAATAAAATAGAAAAAAATCAATGAAACCCAGAGCTGGTTCTTTGAAAAAATAAACAAAATAGATTAATCCCTAGCCAGACTTAAGAGAAAAAGAGAATCTACACACATAAACAGAATCAGAAATGAGAAAGGAAAAATCACGATGGACCCCACAGAAATACAAAGAATTATAAGAGAATACTATGAAAATCTATATGCTAAAAAGCTGGAAAGCCTAGAAGAAATGGACAACTTCTTAGAAAAATACAACCTCCCAAAACTAACCAAACAAGAAACAGAAAAACTAAACAGACCAATCACCAGCAACAAAATTGAAGTGGTAATCAAAAAACTACCAAAGAACAAAACCCCCAGAGCAGATGGATTCACCTCTGAATTCTACCAGACATATAGAGAAGAAATAAAACCCATTCTCCTTAGTGTTTTCCAAAAAATCGAAGAGGAGGGAATATTTCCAAATTCATTCTATGAAGCCAGCATCACTCTAATACCAAAACAGGGCAAAGACCTCACCAAAAAAGAAAATTACAGACCAACATCCCTGATGAACGTGGATGCAAAAATACTCAACAAAATATTAGCAAACCGAATTCAAAAATACATCAAGAGGATCATACACCATGATCAAGAGGGATTCCTCCCAGGGATGCAAGGATGGTACAACATCCAAAAATCCATCAACATCATCCACCACATCAACAAAAAGAAGAAAAAAAACCACATGACCATCTCCACAGATGCTGAAAAAGTATTTGACAAAATTCAGCATCCATTCATGATTAAAACTCTCAACAAAATGGGTATAGAGGGCAAGTACCTCAATATCATAAAGGCCATATATGACAAACCCACAGCTAACATCATACTTAACAGCGAGAAGCTAAAAGCTTTTCATCTAAGATCGGGAACAAGACAGGAGAGAGGGATGCCCACTCTCTCCACTGTTATTCAACATAGTACTGGAGGTCCTAGCCACGGCAATCAGACAAAACAAAGAAATACAAGGCATTCAGATTGGTAAAGAAGAAGTCAAATTGTACCTAGTTGTAGGTGACATGATATTGTACCTAAAAAACTCTAAAGACTCCACTCCAAAACTACTAGAATTAATATCTGAATTCAGCAAAGTTGCAGGATACAAAATTAACACACAGAAATCTGTTGCTTTCCTATACACTAACGATGAACTAATAGAAAGAGAAATCAGAAAAACAATACCATTCACAATTGCATCAAAAAGAATAAAATACCTAGGAATAAACCTAACAAAGGAAGCAAAAGACCTATATCCTGAAAACTACAAGACACTCCAAAGAGAAACTGAAGAGGACACTAACAAATGGAAATCCACTCCATGCTCTTGGCTAGGAAGAATAAATAATGTCAGAATGGCTATACTACCTAAAGCAATCTACAGATTCAACGCAATCCCTATCAAACTACCAACAGCTTTCTTCAACGAACTGGAACAAATGATTCTAAAATTCATATGGAACCACAAAAGCCCCCGAATAGCCAAAGCAATCCTGAGAAGGAGGAATAAAACGGGGGGAATTACGCTCCCTGACTTCAAGCTCTACTACAAAGCCACAGTAATCAAGACAATTTGGTTTTGGCACAAAAACAGACCCACAGACCAGTAGAACAGAATAGAAAATCCAAACATTAACCCAAACATATACAGTCAATTAATATTTGATAAAGGAGCCTTGGATATACAATGGGGAGATGACAACCTCTTCAGCAGCTGGTGTTGGAAAAACTGGACAGCTACATGTAAGAGAATGAAACTGGACTACTGTCTAATCCCATACACAAAAGTCAACTGAAAATGGATCAAAGACCTGAATGGAAGTCATGAAACCATAAAACTCTTAGAAGAAAACATGGGCAAAAATCTCTTGGACATAAACATGAGCAACTTCTTCATGAGCATATCTCCCCGGGCAAGGGAAACAAAAGCAAAAATGAACAAGTGGGACTATATCAAGCTGAAAAGCTTCTGTACAGCAAAGGACACCATCAGTAGAACAAAAAGACATCCTACAGTATGGGGGAATATATTCATAAATGACGTATCCGATAAGGGGTTGACATCCAAAATATATAAAGAACTCATGCACCTCAACAAACATAAAGTAAATAATCCAATTAAGAAATGGGCAGAGGACATGAATAGACACTTCTCCAAAGAAGAAACTCAGATGGCCAACAGGCACATGAAAAGATGCCCCACATCGCTAATCATCAGAGAAATGCAGATTAAAACCACAATGAGATATCACCTCACACCAGTGAGGATGGCCAACATCCAGAACACAAACAACAACAAATGTTCGCGAGGATGTGGAGAAAAGGGAACCCTCCTACACTGCTGGTGGGAATGCAAATTAGTTCAACGATTGTGGAAAGCAGTATGGAGGTTCCCCCAAAAACTCAAAATAGAAATACCATTTGACCCAGGAATCCCACTCCTAGGAATTTACCCTAAGAATGCAGGAGCCCAGTTTGAAAAAGACAGATGCACCCCTATTTTTATCGCAGCACTATTTACAATAGCCAAGAAATTGAAGCAACCTAAGTGTCCATCAGTAGATGAATGGATAAAGAAGAAGTGGTACATATACACAATGGAATATCATACAGCCATAAGAAGAAAACAAATCTTAGCATTTGCAACAACATGGATGGAGCTAGAGGGTATTATGCTCAGTGAATTAAGCCAAGCTGAAAAAGACAAGTATCAAATGATTTCACTTATATGTGGAGTATAAGAACAAAGAAAAAAAACTGAAGGAACAAAACAGCAGCAGACTCACAGAACCCAAAAACGGCCTAATAGTTACCAAAGAGAAAGGGACTGGGAGGATGGGTGGGAAGAGAGGAACAAGGGGGAAAAAGGGGCATTACGATTAGCAGGTGTAATGTTGAGGGGGCATGGGGAGGGCTGTAGAACTCAGAGAAGACCAGTAGTGACTCTAAAGCATCTCACTATGCTGATGGACAGTGACTGTGGTGGCGTTGGTGGGGGGGACCTGATGAAAGGGGTGGTTTAATCACCATAATATTGCACATGTAATTGTAGATTAATGATACCAAAATAAATTATAAAAAAAAAGAATGAAGGGAGGGCAATAGAAATGAGGAATATCTGGGTAAATACTATAAGCTATTCTTCTCCTTTTGAATTATTTAAAAATACAACTGATGGTTGAAATAAAATAAAATATAATATAAGAATACATACCTTCTAAAATAAAAATAAAAAAGTAACTTCATGTCCACAGGGTATGCAGATAGCCCCCCAGGCTTTTGAAAGTCTAATGCAGGGGAGTGTATGTGTGCATATATATTATACACACACAAGTACAAAGGTCAGCAAAGCTGAAATGGAAGTATAGTCTTGTAAGGATGTAGCAGTGTATGTGACATAGTTTAATAGCATTTGAAGGTTGATTGTGATAAGTCAAAGATGTATACTATAAACCACAAATCGATGAAACAACAAACCAGAGTATCTATACTAACACAGAAAATAAAATAAAATCTTAAAAAAGAAGAGAGAAATAGAGGGAAAAGTTAACAACAACAACAAATAACAGATGACAGATTTAGAAATCTACAAAATTAATCTGTTAGTGGTATTAAAAATAACCCTAATAAAAGACAGATATGATGAGATTTTATTTTAAGAAGACCTAATTCTATATTGCCTATAATAAATTCACTGTGAATATAAAGAAACAAATAAAAACTGAAAGACCACAAGGATAAACAGACTGAAACTACAAATATGGCTGGAGATTTCAATATCACTCTCTCCAAAACTGATAGAAAGAGAAAATCAGCAAACATATAGGCAGTTTGAACACCACCAACCAACCCAACATAATTGACATTTAGAGACCAATGCAGTCAAAAACAACAGAATTCAGGTATACAGAAAATTTACCAAGTACACATAAAAATTACCAAATTCTGGGTCATAAAAAGACTCAGTACATTTAGGATTCAAGTCATACAAAGTAACAACAGAAAAATCTCTGTAAAATTTCCATATATACAGAGATAAATAAATAACACACTTATAAAACAAAAATCCCATAGATGAAAGAATAAATCAAAAATTAAAATGGAAAGATTTAGAACTGAATTAAAATGAAAACGTTGCATCAAAAATTCTGGGATGCCACTCAAACAGTACTTAAGGGAAACTTTATAACACAAAATGTCAATATTAGAAGAGAAGAATGTTCTCTATTCAATAAAACTCAGCTTTAACCTTGAAAAAAAAAGGAAGAATAAATGAAACCCAAAGTGAGTAAAAGAAACCAAATAATAAAGATCAGAGGAGAGTTCAGAGAAATAGAGTATAGTAAATCAATACAACCAATATGGTGGCCTGTCTTCTAGTTCACTTATTCTTCTTCTGGCTGTGTTCAGTCTACTGATGAGCTTATTAGAGGTTGTCTCCATCTCTGCTATTCTGTTTTTATTTTTCTTCTTGTTCCCCTTAGCAATTTTATTTACTTCTTTCTTACAGTCTCTATCTCTTTCTAAAATTCCCCATCTGCTTATGCTTGCTCTCCACTTTTTCCACTAGAGCCTTTAATATATTAATCTGTATTTTTTCAATTCCATATCTGAGTCATTTCTGAAACTGGTTCTGTTAATGGTTTGGTCTCCTCACAATGAATTGATTGTCTCTTGATTTTTTTACGTGTTGTATTTTTTTAATTTAATTTTGATCATCACGTGCAGAAGAATCTGAGATAAGGAGCATTTATACCTGAAACTGACCACTACCTTCTGCTCAGCCATCAGTGTGGTGTGTCAAGTTGATCTAGCACCTTACTGGTCCAGGTTTAGGTTTCATTGCTGTTCCACAGATTTCATTTCCTCTAGAACTACCTTGTCTTTACGGTGGAGCCTGGTTTCCTCAATATTCTTGTTCCAACCTCAATTTTCAAACTTCTCTGCACACCTGAGACTCATAGATGGTCTCTCTCCTCACTCCTTCCCAGCCCCCAGAGGTTGGCAGCAATTGCTTGGTACTCAATGCTTTCTAGCCTGGAAGTGTGGAGGGGGAAGGCAGGGAAGGGCTCTTTCCTCTTGTTCCACCTCAGTCAGGCAAGTCCCATGTCCTTTGGTCTTAGAAGTCAAGTTTGCTTGGTGACCTTGACTTTGACTAGCTACAAGAAACCTCTTCTTGTCTGGATCCAGGGTGGTTTCCTGTATATCCTCCAGTTGTAGACAGTTTTTTTTCTTTGCTTTTCTGCAAGTTACAGTGAGTCTTCACCTATGCCTGGAGAGCCACAGGATTTTTCACTCTACCTTAGCTGTCAAGTCTTATGTTCCTTAAGAGAGCAAAGCCCAGGTGGGGCTTTGTGCATGGTGACCACACTCCTTCTCCAGGCCTATAACATCAAAGGAAGCTTGCTCTGGCCTCAGACCTGGCTTTCAATCTTTCTCCTGAGCCCAAGCAGTGGTCTTCTTAGAAAGGCTATGTTAGTATGAACTCCCTTGGGGTAAACAGTAATCATGGGCTCTATACTATCATGCTAGCCCACAACTGAACTTTAAATACTTGTTAATAGTTTATAGCTGGTATTTTTCTTACCCTCTTGCATTGCAGACCCTCTGTTTCCCATGCTGCATCACAGGTGAACCATAAGTCCCATGTGGTTCCTTTGTGAAAGCCTTGCTTTTTGTATCTTTCAGGCTAGTTGGATGAACTATGACCCTGGCTCTTTGATGACTTCATGAGATGGTTTGATTTCATGAACTATCTGGCTTTTCTCATGGATAGGATGAAAATGAAGCTCTTTCCAGATGATTGTATCCTTGGCAGAAGCCAGAAGTCAAATTCACATTCTTAATCAGTTAACAACAAAATATGCTAAGCAATGCTTTGTGTTTGGGAGAGACACACAAAACATTATAAAGTACACACATTAAGCATTATCTATAATTTTCAAAGGTGCTCTTCCCCCAAACCCTGTTTCTTTCCAGCCCAGGTATTTACGTCTTCATGGATACTGAGGACTATCTGGTTGTGCTATGTGAAGTTAATCTATATCCTCTTATAAATATTTTGGCCCTATTGTCCCTCAGAAATAATTTGTGGAAACATGAATTCTGAGACCCTCTGTGGGAGGAACTGCCCAGAAATGCAGAATATTAAGAATAGAAACCTTCCAAATAAACTAAACCAACTCCTTTATTTCATAAAGAAGCTGAAGCCCAAAGAAATGAAATAACTTTGCCCAAGGTGACCCCGAGCTTCAGGCTTCAAGGACAACCAGGCCCAGACGCCCAGCCACCTGATGTCTGGTTCAGTTCTTGGCCCAGCATGCCACCCCAGATCACATCCACACCACCCATCTAGAGACAATAAGGTAGCTGCCATATCATATTTTAGAACTGCATAATGAGCGTAATTTTGTAACAAAGAGTATAAGGCACATAATGAAATGAATGGCTTTAGAATCAGAAAAGTCTAAGTTCAGTCATGAGTCTAAATATATGACTCACCATAAAATAGGATCAATAATTGATAGCAATGTCTGTATGACAGAGAGAGAGAGAAAGATTGAGATCTATACCTCTCATCAAATGCCAGGCATTCTATGAGTATTATCTCATTTACCTTCCAATAATCTGAAAAAAGCAGGCAGATTCACTCTAAGTCATTCTGATGTCAAAGCCCAGATTCTCTGACACCCTGCAGCATTTCCCCCAGGAGGTATTAAGTACCCAGAAGAGTATCTGACACCCACATGCACACACACACATGCGCGCGCATGCATGCACATACACATCTTCATTCTTTTCCCTTCCTATTTCTGCATTTAAAATTTAGACACCCATTTTTAAGTGTCTGGATGCATATACACAGGAGTATTAACAGTGGCCATTTGCAGGTTGTCGAATTACATATGACTTTTTAAATCTTTTTTCCTTTGTTCTCTTTTTGCTCATTTGTGTTTTCTACCATTTGAAAAGCCAACTTCTAATGAATTGGATGTAAAGTTTCATGTAAGTTATTTGTGATTAAATCGATGAGGCATGGTTCCAATGATGTGCACGTGACCATGAGCGAAACCCACAGGAGCCTTTAAAAACCTGCCCCAAACAAGTGGATGGCAAGAAACACCCCAGAGTGCTTATCTTCCTCGTCAGCAGCACATGAGGGCACGGGGCAGAGGAAAAAAAACAAAATGGTGTGAACACACTTCTAAAAGATTGAAAAGAAAACAAAACAATGTAACATCGGAAAACCAAACTCAATGTTACAAGTTGAAGATTCCCAAGACTGTTTCTCCTATTTCCCCACAAGGCTTCATTCAGTCCCTGAGAATAGTCCAGGGGCACCTTCACGTTCTAGTTTGAAATGCTTGACATTATGGCGTAGTGAATACCCTGCTCATCAGGACACAGCAGATACAGGTTAGGACCACACATGTGTTTATATCTACACACGTTTGGTTTTATTTTCACTTCACTTTCATTAGAAAGTTCCTCTGCAGGACTATGTTTTGGTTGATGCCGGATTGAACATTACCTTGGCAGGATGGAACGACACTAAAAATAATTTTGTCCCCAGGCTTCAAGTGGTCAGAAAGGTAACATGCTAGAGCTTTGGCAAGCCAGAGTTCACTTTGATCAGAGCTCAGCAGAGAGCACTCTGCTGCAAAGTCATCCGCCAAGGACAGAGAATTCATTTGCTATACAAGATACTTTCAGGATGATTTTTTTTTAAAGGCCATAAAAAGTCCGCATCAAGGGAGACAGCAACTCTAAATCTTTGTTGATGTGCCTCTCAATTATGGTCATATCTATAAAGGATTTTCTGAAATTCCTCACCTCCCAGCCCTTGGAGAACAGCCTGCTTTATGCCTGAACAATACTGTGTGCAATAATCAGTATTTTCACATACCCTGAATGTACTGTTTATAAGTCATCTCTTTGTACCCCCAGTCCCAAGCAAAGTGCCCAACACAGAGTAGTTATTAAGTATAAGTTTAAGAGAAAATGAATGATTAAGTGCAGAAAAACAACATTCCTGGAATTAAAAACCAGTGCCTTCAATCTAAACACATGCCTGACACACCGTTCTCATCTAACCTCACTCCCTTCCATTCCTTGACCCCATACCACTACCCACTGCCATCAACCAGACTGCTCCATTTTGAAAATCACCTTAGCAACAGTCTCTGGTCCAAGTCCACAACCAGAAAAATATCCAACCTTGCTAGTAGGATACGAACAACTCTCAGCCACAGGAACCATGATGAATGGCCACACGTGGGTCCACTGAAATCCCACAAGTTTCCTTGGCAAGGAAGGGCTTTGTGACTGCAGCCCACAGGAAGCAGCGTGTAGGAGATGGAGGCCATCACCAGTGACAACAGCAGAAAAGGCTCCTTCCCACCTGATCCCAGCATAGATGGACAACCATTTCAATGAGGACAATAACTCCCTTTGGAGTAACAGCCGAGGGGTCCAAACATCAGAAGAAGGACTTCTCTGCTGTCCCCCAAATGGCTGAAGAATGGAATGCCCTTCTTAACCTGAAGGAACCCACAGGTAAATGTCACCAAGTAATAAACACAGCTATGTATCTAAATACATAAGAAAACAAGCAAAGAGTAGGAAGAAGAGAGGGAGAGAAGGGACAATCATTTGGACAAAGTCCATCAAGAAACAAATAAAAGAAAGTGTACTACTTTCCTAGGACTGCAGTAACAAAGTACCAAAAACAGGATGGCTCGCAACAACAGAAATATACTGACTGACAGTTTCCAAATGCAAGGTGTCAGCAGATCCATGCTCTCTTTGATGGCTCTAGAGGAGAATCCTTCCTTGCCTCTTCTAGTTCTGGTGTCTGCCTGCAAGAGAGGTGTTTCTGGCTTATAGATACATGACCCTAGGCACATGGCTGTCTTCTCTCTGTGTGTCTTCACATGGTCTTTCCTCTGTGTATATCCGTCTCTGAGTCCAAATTTCCCATTTTCATAAGGACACCATAGTGGATTAGTCATTGGAATGACTTCGTTTTAACTAGATTACCTTTGCAAAGACTCTATTTCTAAATAAGTTTACATTCTAGGACACGGGATGTTAGCACTTCAACATATATTTACTTTGGGGGTGGTGATGCACAATGTAGCGCATAATGGAGAGGAAAGGTATTCACCATGTGAACCCTCCATGGCTGCAAGCTCATCTGAGCACAAACATTGCATCAACATTACTTGTTTTCACTGCACCTGAACCCAAGAATGTTTAATGACCCAAGAGTAGACACCAAAGCAAGTAGGCAGGACTTGGCCTGGGCCTGCTGAGTTCAGTGGACCTGTATCTGACTCCATGCTACACAGGCCCAAAAATGCCAGTGCTCCAGTAAGCATCTCCCCAAGCCACTACCAGGAACAAATCTACCTTGTGGTTAATCTACTTGTTTCCTAAGGGCACTTGAAGGCAAATCACACCTGAAAGTTGTCAGTTTTCATTATCAGCTTGTGTATGACCTGCTCTGACATCCCTTGAAATGGGACACAATAAAGAACACATCTCTTCAATCCTAGTGCTGGTTTACTCAGCCATTTGTTCATTAATCCTCTTACTCATGAGTCAAGGACTCGGCTGTGTACACAATGCTAGATAAGACAGACATGCTTCCTGCTTCATGGACCATTCATCCTCTTTCTTCCATCTCAGTCATAAAGTGCATTTTAACTAAATTCACTAGACATTGATTATAGGCATTCTACAGGTACATGACATTATGCATCTAAGAAGCTCACTATAAGTTAACAGAGAAAAGGGCTTCATACCAGCTTAAACACACTGCAGATATACAATGACATGTTCACAAGTGTTTAAAAGGTAACAATTAAATTTGCTGGGGTTCGGTTGGGATAGATTTTCTGGAAGAAAGGATAACAGACCTAGGCTGGAAGCAAGGCAGTGTTACCCTAAGTTTTTGACATTCTCTCTTCTCCAAGGTCCCAGACTTTAGCCTTCTTTTCCCTGTCTGGTTCTCCAATCTCCATGAAATTTTAATAGCACAGATATACTGTGTATCTGAATGTCCTGTGGTATAGATATTCTCATTGTAATATCTCAGAATTTTCTGCCACTCCAAGAACCAATTTACTCCCATTGAAAATGGATGGAAAAAAATTTTTTTAAGTTAGGGCAGCACAGGTAAAGAAACACCTTGACAAACGGCAAAAGATATGAAAGTGAACAGTTTATAGAAGCAAAATAAGTAATCTAATATGGTCTGTGGTCGATTAAGATGGCTACAAATTCTTTGACACCCCTCACATCAAGAAGTGTGGCCTTTCCAACTCAACAAATAGTCTTGGACTCAATGCTAAATCTTAGAATCCAGCTGCCATGCTGTGAGGAAGCTCAAACAGCCCCAAAGAGAGGTGCATGTGGAGAAGAAACAGAACACCACCACTCAGCTCCTGGGTGACAACCAGCTCCACCTTGCCAGCCACATGAACAAGCTATCCTGAAGTGGATCCTTTAGCCCCTGTTGGCTGCCTCAGCTGATCCAATGGAGCCCTGTCCAAATTGCATATTTGTGAGCAAAATAAACTATTGTTATTGTTTTACACAGCTGATTTTGGAGGTGATTTGTTATATAGCAATAAATAACTGGAACATTGTGCTTGTAGACACAGTATAGCTACAAAGCTACCAAATATTACAGCAAAATCACTACAAATTCACACTCCAAAGTCTTATCCAGCCCTTATTCATTGCTTTTGACTGTGTGCATGTGAAGAAATTCAAGCAAACATTGGGTAAACAAGGAGTTAAGTGGCTGAGTCATTAATAGGATCAGAGGTCTTATTTGCTTGTCAAATATATATTTTTTTTTATTTAGGCAAAGCTGTTCTTTTGTATGAGTCAATTAGCTTGTCAATAAAAACTATCACAAGTCTCTGTGATTCCAAGAAGCAGAAAGGAACTTAACAAATACTTTCAAATAATAAAGAAAATAGCCAGTCCTAAAAGAGTAGTTCAGAACAGAATAGAATCAAGTGGAAAGCGTTTTCAAATACTTTTGTTAGGCAAACTCTTCCACCCCCATCCTGCAATATAGCATAATGAGTGATGGGGGAGAGGAGTAAATAGGCAATTCTGATACACTCCACCCCCGTACCATGCTAATCTCTCTCTGAGGATCAGTTGTCTTATATTCTCTTTTTAGCTAAAACAAATAAGACCATTTCCTATCATTGCTTCCACTCACCACCTTCAACCAAATATTGACTTAAATACAGGCCACTCAATATTATGAATTAGGGTTATTTGAAAAGACATTTTTACAGTACTAACATGAATAACCATGATATTACAACCACAAGACACTATGGTACATGTTTCATTCATTTTCTCTCTTAGGAAACAGATGCAAATGGACTTTGCTGTATCTGCAACCATGAAGGTAAATTTGGGAAAGTCCAGTGCAATTTTTCCCATAAAATCTCCTACTGATGCCAAACTGGACTTTGAGGGTGGGGGGAATACTGTGATTGCCTAAGATCAATTTCACTATCTCCATGCCTGCTGCCTTTCATCATCTGCCTCAAGTACAACACAAGCTCCCTGCACGTATTCCAAGAAGTATCATCTATTAAAGCTACAAATTCAAAACAGGTGCATGTTTAGCATGTAAATTTAGAACAACTTTATATTTCCTTAGTTGCATTCAACATGCTCATAAAATCTGAATTTTTGCAACTTCATCCAAAAGTTCTTACAATCTTTTTTTCAAAAGACAATTAGCATATTAAATTACAAACAAGAAGGGTAAAGAAACTTGACTCTCCACCAGTGAACAGATTTGGTAAACAACCACAGATCCACATCCCAGGGCACATGAACTGTTTCCATTTGGCTCAGAGCTCCCCTGTCTTGCTCAGCTCACAACCACACAGCCAGCGGAGCCTGCCCTGGGGCCCTATGAATTTTAGTGCCTGGATTCTGCACACATTCCAATACAGCCTGTGCTATATGTTGTTTCTATTAGGTAACCAGGCCCCCAAATTCAAAGACCTATATTCTGGCAAGTTTCAAAAATTCTAGTTGACACTGACTCTGCTGATGATGACTCTTAATATAAAACCTTCTCATGCACAGATTAGCCATGCCTTGACGGATATCTACATTTACTATGTCATCTGTTGCCATTAATGGTTTTTTTCAACCCTATCATGAAAGTTATAAGCACCTAAATGTTTCATTTACAGGATAGGTTCATACGCTTTCTTCTAATCATGCAATTAACAAAAGGAAGCTAAATAAACTATTATGGGACAGGAAGAGTCCATCAGTAGGTCAAGAATGCATTTAAGAAGCTCCACTTCTTCCACACAGCAAGGGTTACTTGAATTTGAATCCCGGTTCCACCTCATATGAGATGCATGAACTTGGGAGTTCACTTAAAGTCTCAAGCCACAGTTTGCTCATCTGTAGATGGGCACAGTTAGAGTACTTTCGCTTCATGGGGTTGCACAAGGATTAACTCATAAATCTGGTATAAGCAGTGAGAACAGGTCCTGACACAGGCCACAACTGTCATGCAAGTCATTGCTACACAACGAGTGACATTCATTCCTAGAATTGTTATTTTCTTCTTTTCTTCCTTGGCTTTTGTTTCATTTGTTTTGTTTTTTGTTTTTCTCCTTCTCTCATTTATCACTTTGCTTTTCCTCTCTTCCTTATTGCACTGATTTCAACATTTCTTCTTTTTATCTCTGAACTACCAACTGACCTATTTCCAGTAGAGACCTGTTTATTGATGGGTGAATTCTGCAGATGACTGTTTTTGACTTCTGAGGAGGAAAGGATTAACATGAAAAGATACTGATGAGATGGACCAGGCGGAATGACCAGCCAGCTAATCCCCTGGCAGCTGACGTCACTGTCATCACCACCACTGCCATTTTCTTGGCTAACATGTATTCGGCTGTGTCTCAGTATTTCAGGGGTAAAGACTCAGGAGATGCTCACAACAACCCTCTAAAGTGGAAACCACAATTGAACCCACTTTGCAGAGCTCAAACTAAGGAACAAAGAGGCTAAATCACTTAGCCCATAGGCGGCCCAAAGTCAAAAATGTCCAAAATGGGCTACTTGTCTTCTCCAGGGCCCCACCCCAGGAACTTCCCTTCCCTCCAGGTGCCCATCTAAGCCCCAGCCTCAAGGTAGAGGTCAATGTCAGATGCTGGGGCTGCATTTTTACTTCTCCTTCTTTGTTAAACTGCATATCCACAGAATCAAAATATGCAACCAATCCTTTTGATCAAATCCCTCCACAACTATATATGCTTATTATCAGAAGCTAAGGAAAATCTAGAGGCCCTCCTAGTTGAGATGATCATGAATTTACACTGTGATTCCCCCTCAGGGTTCTCTAACTACAGGGAAATGGCCACAATGAATCACAACCTCAAAGCAAGGAAGGCCTGTCCTAAGGCTGAGCATGAGGGACCGCCTCTTGTGTCATGCCCCCTTAGCAGTCACTAGTCCCTTCTCTAGCCCAAAAGGGAGCTGATAATCTCAACAAACACCTTGATTAAACAGTGGTATAGAATATTTCTAGCATATTTTTTCAATTACTTTTTTTGAGAAAATACATAGGTAAAAATTCTTGTGCTCTGATCACTCTATTTTCTCATCTTTAATTTTTACTGTCCACCCACCTTTCTCGATGACCCAAATCCTCCTTGAAATCACGCCCTAAATTCCACGCTTCATTTTCTATAATTTGGACATGAAGAAAACATTCCATTCATTTCTTATGTATGCTTATTAATTATATTAAGTTAAATGTATTTTATTATTCATAAAGGCATTTTGATTGCCCACACTGAAATCAATTTTTACCATTTCAATTTCAAATATAGCCAACTATGTGCTTGAGACTGTGCATGTTTAAAAAATCAGCAGAGGGAAGGACCTCTTGTGGTCTGAGGCATCGAAAAGTGATGTGAAAGAGAAATAGACCATCCATGGGCATGGACAGGAATCAGGAGATGGAGAGACAGACGGACACATGCACTGACCGTGCAAAGAAATGAGCCAACTCAGGGTAAGGCTCAACTTGACTTTACAGAGACGAAAACCCCATCCCAAAGTTAGACCTTCTCTGTAAAGGTCACATGCAAAAACTCTGTCCAAAGGAATTTCATGTAATCCCTTTAGCCCCTGGCTCACTCACACACTCTCTCCTCTGGTTTGCACATGTTTGGAAAACGAGGGTGAAAATTCACTCCTCCCTTGGTCCCAAGACCTTCAGCAACTATGGCCACCCCTGAGCTCAATCCTGCTTCCCCTCAGGTCAGGCTCTGTGTCTCACCCTATTCCCATAGGGAAGACTGGCAAGTCCTGAGTATCCTACAAGCCAAGGCAAATGGTGGGGAGCAGAGGAACTGATCAAAGAATAGTGGGTCCTCAAAGATAGAGCTGGCAGACAGGGAACCCTCATGGCTCCTATCAGCCCCCACCAGCCCTCAAGAAACAGAGTTAATTCACTTCTATTTCTTCTGAAACATTAGCAGAAGTCTGGGCTCCTCAGGCTGCTGAGGGAGGCAAACGACTCAAAAGGAAGTTTTAAGTAAAAGACACCCTTAAATTTTTGCAGCATTTATATGTACCGATGATAGCATCCCTTTTAAAACTGAACCATTCTCATCACTGGCCTATTGGACATTGTATTTCCCTTTAATGCAACATTATTATCAAATTCAATAATGCAGGATTCCCAGCTTTTGTTTTTAACTCTCCTAAAAGCAAAGGTCGCTAGATACAAACTAAATGCCAGATTTTATCTGGCTGTATGAGAACAGTCTGCTGAGCCGATTCAAGCAAAAGCAGCTCTTTGTAGATCATTTGTTTGTCCTGGACTTAGGCCTGAACAGAATAGCACAAAGCCACAAAAGAGGCTGGACATTTGCTCAGACACAGCCTGATCTGCCCAGACTTAACCTGCCTCTTTTCTCATCAACAGAGCCCCTCGGAGGACGTGCCCTCCACCCAGCCCAAGTCCAAAGCTGCACCAAACACAAGAGCCACAGGGTCTGAAGGATGGGCTAAATCTCCTGTAGTTCTACTAAATGCCATTAATTACATCCACATGCACTGTGTATACATATTCCAAATCTGAAGTCTCCTTCATCTTTTACATCTCTGCTTTATGAGCTTTTGCAGAAATTTCAAATGACCTAATATTTCCTAGAGTACCATAAAACTGTGATTGACATGTATAATGATACACCTTAAGCAATGCATGGAACAGCAGTACCTCTTAACTTACCAAAGATTAAATTACATTCAATGTAATTTCAAGTGTTGTAAATAAGGTAGTTTACCGGAAATGAGTAATCCATCCAATGTGTATAATGTATGTGCACATGGACAGCATTAGATAAATAATTATTGTTTAATAACAGTGTGCCGATATTGCTGGCAGTGTGACAGAAGGAAACTTTAGAGGAAAAGCATCTCAAAAATGTCATGGTAACTAAGAGAAGACTTTAAACTTTAAGCACGGTGGTTTTCAAAGTGTGGATGCCAGACTTGCAGCATCCCTTGGGAATTCATAGGAACTACAGGTTCTTCTGCTGCCCCTCAGACAGTGAATCAGAAATTCTGGGGGTGGGGTCAGGTCCTCTGCCGTTCAGCAACCCAGCCAGGTGATTCTGATACGCACTAATAGTTGAGAATGACAAGGCTAAAAGGAAGCCTCAGGAAAGCAGAATCCTCTGATTGGGGCTTTGAAGATCAGATGAGATCAAATAGACAAGGTCAAGGACAGGAAGAGGTAAAAACCCAGCAGCAAGAGGCAAAAACCAGCAGGTAGTCTAGTTTGGCTGAAATACATGATACCAAAGGTGAACAGAAAATGATGCTGCTGAAAAAAATAGATATGAGTCAGGTCAGAAAGATATGAGTCTGTTCTGTAGGTCCTGAGAAGCCAGTGAGAAGCTGGGGGGAAGGGTATGGCCAGATCAAATCTACCCATCAGGAAATCTCTCTGGAAATCAGATTTGCTACCACGCTGTAAATAACAAAAAATGTCAGTGAACCCAGGAAGTTCTACTGATGCCTCATCTCTAAATATTCCTCCAAGGAAGGCACCTCCACTGATAACCAAAGGATTCCAATTCATAATTATAATATCCTTTGCATCTTACCTTTTACATTTAGAAGTCATGAACCACTGAACTGCCACAGAACATCTCAAAAATGACATTCTGCTTTGCTGCTCTTTGTGAACATTGCCAGAGATTCTCTCACCTAAATGATGCAGACAAGAAATTCAGCAAGTACCACCAGTGTGAATAGACTGCTTTGTTGTCATGACAATTAATAACCCTCTGAATCTGCCAAGGGCAAGGAGATTGAATGCCATAGTTGAAAGTAATAAAAGAAGCTTCCTAAAACAGTAGTGGAATGATTTTAGGAAGTTCATTTAAAGTCTTAAGTATTTGGAGACCACCAGTCCATGGCTCCATTTTAAACACAGAACTCTCTAACCCCAATCTCTTATTTTTTCAGTTCATTCAGATGAATACCTTGGACTCGCCATCATCTTCAAGAAGACAAGGACCTCCACCCATTCACCTACCTCCTGTTCCCTGTGATCCACCCTCATATCCTCTCAGTCTTCCTTACCCAGCTTAACATCCAAGGTCAGTCATTACAATTCCCTTTCATACACCTTTGATGACCACTTCATCGAACTCCCTTGGGAAACCAAACCTAGGAAAACTAACTTTCTGCTCAAATCGGCTGAATGTGCAGAGATGCATGAGGCTTGAAAAGCCCGCAAGACCATGCTGGATGATGTCACATGCAGTTCATGACCATGAACCCCAAGGAGGCATTTCAGGCGGCTTGGTATTCTCTCTGGATTTCATTAATTACTCACTCTCTCACTCTCTTATGATTTTATACCTTCTTTCCTCTTCTCTAGCCCCATCCTCACCTGAGGGTCTTGCTTTCTGTTGTTTTGAATTCTGTCCCCCAAAAGCTATGTTTGAAGTCCTAACCCTGGAACCTGTGGATGTGACTTCATTTGGAAATAGAGCCTTTGTGGTGGTAACTGAGCTAAGGTGAGGTTACAATGGCTTATGGTGGGCCCTGATCCAATGACTGGTATCCTTCCAAGAAGGGGGAAAGTTAGACACAGATACACATGGGAGTATGCCACGTGACAACAGAGGCAGAGTTTGGAGCGATGTGTCTACAAGCAAAGAAATGCCAAAGATTGCCAGCAACCACCAGAAGCTAGGGAAGGAAGAGGCACGGAGGTGATTCTCCCTCAGGAACCAATCCTGCTGTCACCTGGATTTCACACTTCAAGCCCCCAGAACTGTGAGAGAATAAAGTTCTATTGTCTTAAGCCACTGTGGTGGTTAATTTCATATGCCTACTTAACTGGGCCATGGGATGCCCAGATATATGGTCATACGTTATTCTGTGTGTTTCCAAATGAAATTACTACTTAAATTGGTGAGACCAAGTAAAGCAGATTGGCCTCCCCAAGGTGGGCGGGCCTCATCCAATCAATTGGCCTTATTAGAACAAAAATGCTGGACCTCCCTCGAGGGAGGGGGAATTCCTTCTGTGTGACTTTCTTGCGCTAAGATATCAATCTTTTCCTGCCTTTGGACTTAAACTGAAACATCAGTTCTTCTTGGGTCTGGAGCCTCCCAGCTTTCAAACTGAAACTTAAAACAATCAGCTCTCCTGGATCTCTAGCTTGTCAAGTGTAGATCTTGGGATTTTTCAGCCTCCCTAATTGCAGGACAGGGTTCTTTATAATAAGTAAGTAAACAAATAAATAAGTAAATCATAAATACATATACATAAATATATTCACACACACCCCTATACACACACATGCTCTCGGTTCTGTTTCCCTGAAGAACCCTAACACAGCCACCTAGTCTGTGGTTCCTTGTTACAACAGCTCTAGAGAAGTAGGACACTTCCTACTTCCCAAGGGAAGTTGATACGCACAGAAAAGGATTTCTCTAAGCTCAGATCTCTCAGCATCCATCCTGTGAAGCACATGTTTCTATAGATGCCCGCCCATACTCCCAGGCAAGACTCATCAGTCCACTGATCAGCACGCTGATCCCATGCCCTCCTGTCTACTCAGGGACATCATTCGAGCAGTTCTCCCCCACTTACATCATTAACGTTCTCCTCTCTACGCAATCACTTCCATAAGCATAAAACATGCTCTAACGCCCTCTGGCTAAAGAAAAATCCTCTTGAACACACCCCAACAGCTGTTTTCCCATTTTTCTCATCTCCTCTACAGCAAACCTGAGTTTCCTAAATTCACCCTCCTTTCTAGTTCCGCTCTGTCCATTCTCTCTCAGACCTACTATAATCATGATTTTGTCCATCTCTCTATGGAAATGGCTCAGAAAATATTTGCTGAGTGACAAAATGATACTGTTTTGTCACCGGGAAGATTTTTACCCTTCAAGTTCCTATCCGACTTATGTCTATTAGGTTTTAGAATTATAGTTACATCAGTCATGATACATGCCACAAAATACACATGATCACAGCCATGAAAGCCATGTGGTTGAGGAAAGTCATTTGGTCTCTCCAGGCTTCTTCATATTTAAAACGGAGACATCAAGAGTAGACTCTGAGCTCTTCCTACTTCAACTTCTGGCTCCATTCATCACCTGGTGGTCAGCGATGGCCCATCAGCGGCCCTGGCCCAACAGGGAAACAACTGCACAATTGGAGACTTGGGGGTATGCTTACTGCTCCTCTGAAAGGGAAGGGATGGAGGGAAAGAGGGGAAGAGCTGGGGAAGGAGAGAGGAGAGCAAGGGAAGAGAGGAAGGGGAAGAAGGTAACACCACTCAGAACACTCCTCTGTTAAAAACATGATTTTTATATTCTTCTCCCACAACAGGAGATGACTGTATGAAATGATTGCTTCTTAAATTGTCTTGGTCTTTAGGAAGCATGCTTTTAAATATTTATGTAAAGTCTCTTGTTCCTCCATATCAGATTTCTCTCAATGACAATCACTAGTAACTGCCCCTTCGGTGCTCCTCAGAACAAACAGAATACACATAAGGTATACCTGGAAAAATTAGCTTCCGTTTAGCCCTCCAGCATGAGAAGAACCTGCAAAGGTCCCCTCCTCACCTCTTAGCCCAGATTTCCTCTCTCTTTGTACGAGCAGCTGGGTGGGGTTGTGTGAGGCTCCTGGCTTGGGCAACCGCAGGTGGAGGTGTAAATCCACCCGAAGCTCACGCACACCTATGTAGCCACACTCAACCCTAACCTGCAGCGCCACCACCAGTGGACTACCTAGGGCCCCGCAAAGTCAGTGAGGACACATCTTCATTCAATAATGAAAGTGGCGCATAAACATTCAGCTGCTGCTCTGCACCAGGCAAGTGCTTGTTACTAAGAACACAAAGGGAAATCAGAAACTGCTATTCGTGATCCTGCATGGGGCAACAGTCAAGGGGCACAAAGGGAGAGGTGCAGAGTGAACTGGGCTTAGCCTGACAAGTGTTCCCAAAATGTGAGAGACCCTTGGCACACGTGCAATGATTTTAGGTAACACACAGGTACAGCATTCCATAGTATTCAAATAGTAGCAGGACTGGTCTTAGCTTGGTACCAGTAAATCTTGAGCACCTTTCTTACTATAAATCTTCCTCCTTAGACCAAAGGGTACTAGTTCCAAGCTCAGAGCCTTCGCAAAGTAATAATATCACATGACTTTGTCCCCACTTTATTTGTTTGCATTGTTTTGAGCTTTTCTTGGTATTTATGGCAGTGACCCTGATTTCCCATGCAAGGCAATGGCCTAAATATTCTTTTTAAACAAATTTATTCCCTAATAAGGCATGTCAATGTAATGACAATAGAGAGTAAATACTTTAGTTAGCATCCATTTATGTAACAATTGTGGAGGCAGCATAAGTTATCAAAGTGCTGTCGATTGCATTTTGGAAATGACTAGAGTGGAGCCAGAGCTGCCTGACATCACAGGCTGCAGGTGGCACAGGCCCATGTCTGTCTGCCCCAGCGGCACCCTCCGCATCAGGCACACTGCCAGACAACCAACAGCCGTCACTGAGTATGGGCGAAATGAATTCAGGGAAACAGAGCCGTTCACTCATTGACCAGCTAACTACAGGGGAGGCGGGCACATGGAGAGACTGAACATTGAATTCCTGTCTGTAGATGGTGTGGAGGGAGAACATTCTGGCTTTTGAGAGACAGGAGAAAGAGCAAGTGAGAATCTGTTCTATTTGCCTATCTGCAACTCCTAGTTGACGGTTGATTACACTGCACTGACCAGGCATTTTGCTTCCAAATGCATCCCCACTAATTTCCTGGACATATTGGCTCTGCATTGTTTTGGTTCTTTGTTTATTTGTTTTGTTTTGTGTTCCACCTCATCCAGGGATTAATTGTGAACCGGATTCTTCTGTCACTTCTCAAGGTGGTCAGTCCACTGAGGCATGTACTCTCAATGGGGACCACATTACTCCCATAGGGCCAAAACTGATTTTGGGGGCTGAAAAAAAAGTCTTACTTTTTATATATAAAGCACAAATGTAACTGTAGTACCTAAACTATTATATAGTATAATATATTAAAATTCATTGAAGAAGGTGTTAAGGAAAAATTGTCTAATGTATCTCCTTAGCGGAGAAATTTTTTTCAAAACGGTCTCTCAACCTTGGTACTATTGACATTTGGACTCCATGGTTCTTAGCGGTGGGGCTGTCCTGGAGTTGCTGGGCATTCGGCAACATCCCTGGCCACTGCCCACGAGACAATAATTGCATCTCCCCATTGTCTCCATACATTGCCACATACCTCCAGAAAGGAGGGCAAAATTGCCCCCAGGAGAGTACAACTGGGCAAGACAGAACAGTTCATACGTATCAAATGAAGGTAGCCAGCAACTCAGCCACAGGGCCCAGAACTCTGAGAAGAGGGAACTTCCAAGAATGTGAACATCCTCACTTAAGACAACAGAAGGAAAGTCTTCTATAAGCAGATTTTTCTCCCAGGGCTCATTTGGCATGATGCAGAGCCCAGCTCCACATGCAAAGTAATTCTCACTAGATCACATAAAAGGATACATCCGTCGGTACACCAGAGAGATCTTCCCCATGAATAAACAGGAGCTCCAGAGCTAACACACACCCTGAAACTGAGGCCTGGAAGGCTTTCGGGTACTTTGCAGTGCACTCAGCACGTTCATTCATGAGCTGGTGTTGTGACACTCTTAATACTTCAACTGTAATCACTAGGTTCAGAGCATCTGTGAGATGTGAATCGGCACTCTTAAATTGGATCAAGATTTTTGAAAGAATTTGTAAGTCAAATGTAAGCAAAATAAATCTCACCAACTAAAGAGCAGGATAAGGAGAGATATGCGGTATATTGCGGATCAGAAAAAAGGATTTAGAAGATGGATTCAAACTCTAGTTCCACCTTTTACTAGCTATGGGGCTTTGGAAAACCAGATCAGTCTCAAGAATTTAAATGTTAAATGTTTTAAACTTGAAACCTGCTAGAACATATGAGGTACGCTAGTGGCACAGGGGCTAGCTCCTGGGAGAATGCCTGACAAATTAGAGGCACCAACGAATATGAGTGGCTTTCCTAGTTTATTTCCTTCCTTCCTTCTTCTTTCCTTCCTTTTCTCCTCATTCCTTCCCTCCATCCTTTCCTTCTTTCAAAGAGGATGAACACACATTATATAACTAAGAATATAAAGAAAAATAAAAGAATATTAGAAGAAAATTATGGACATAAAAAATGAAATAGAAAATGTAGGGGCAATCTAGTTTTTACTAATAAGTAAGATGAAGACATAGCTCTTTCTATACACAAACCAGTTGACTGTCCCAGGAATACTCTAATTATCTTCTCTGCTAAGATCCATTTCTATAGACTATGTGACAACTGCTGTAGCCAGTGTGTTTCCATGTGTAAGGTGTGTCTCTCACTTTCTAGGGTAACTTCCTCACAACATGAGTGAAGACCAAAAGAAAGAACTTCTTGACATTTCTGGTTCTTTCTATTGTCCCAATCTATCAACAGTATGGGGACAAATTGCACTGTAGACTCTTACAGTCACTTTACATAATTGATTGTGTACTACTTTATAACTATGACATTTCTTTTGGTGCAATAAAGAAATTATTTTTGAACTATCCAAATATGAAACTAATCCATAAGCAAAATTTGAAGAATCTTAGAAACAGAATATGGAAGACTAGAAGTTAAAAAATATAGAGCATATATGGGCACTTTCCTGATTTATCTAAGCCTAATTTCCCATCTGTAAACAGGTATTAATAATACCTATAATTTACAGGCTTGATCTGGGGATTAAATTAGTTAATGCATTAAAACATAGTTTAGTGTCTTGCACGATTGCATCTAATAAGTGTTTGCTCTTATTATTACATTGAGATTTATTCTTGTCATTACTGTTATTGTCAATTCTCTTGTTTTATATCTGAAAAAATAAAGTTCACAGAAATCAGATAATTTGCTCACAGCCCTCCAGGCAAGGAAGAAAACTGGAACTTAACCTGCATCTCCAACTTCCTAATTCCATGCTGCTTCTTCAACAGGCTCTTTATTCATCATATTCAAACTGCATTAAGAGATGGGTGTATAATATTTTATTTTGTTTTCTTTTACTGTATAACAAGTCACTCTAAAATATAGTGGCTTAAAACATCCATTTTTTACTAAATCTCATGATTTAGTTGATTAGGAATTTGGTTTAGGGTTCAGCTGGTTGATTCTTTTGCTCTACCAGTTGCTCCCTTGGACAGCTCTGTGACACTCAGCTGGTGTGGACAGGCTGGTTGAAAGGCTTCCTTCACATGTCTGGTGCCTGGGACAGGGATGACTAGAAGGCTGGCTTCAAGTGGGACTGTTGGCTAGAACTCTTGCACATGGCACCTCTAGGATGGACTTAGTGTAGTCAGACCTCTTATCTGGTGGTTCAGAGCTCCCAGAATGTTCAGGAAGGCCTGGGCAGAAGCTGCTACAACACAGCTTCTTCTGACCTAGCCTCAGAAGTCTCAGAAACTTTTCTGCCACATCCTGTGAGTCAAGTCACTGAAGCCAACCCAGATTCAGAAGGAGTAAAATTAGACTCCATCTACCAATGGGAGAAGAAGCAACAAATTAGCAGCCACTGTTAGTCCACCCCACAGACCACATGCAAACACAGATGATAATATTGCCACTCTTGTGAGTCAAGTCTCTGGGGTTTTACAGAAAAGGACCACGTTTTGGTATTTGTCATGTCACATGTGAATGTGTGTATGTGAACTTAATTAACATATGATAACTAAAGAGTATGTACTTAATAAAATTATATGGTAGCCTTATTGGTGTGAAAATTGATGAAGGGAAGCCTCACAGACATGGAGTTGGGAGGCCTGCAGGGGGAGCTCCCATGCCCTACCACTCCCGGTCAGTTGCAGACCCCACAGGAAGGAAAAGACCAGCACATACTGTTTTGGCTACTTTACCACCCAGAAGGAAGAGGGAAGAGTTTCTGCTTCCTCCAGCAACAGCCTTGCAGCAGCTCAGCCAATAAGCAGCCACAACATATGGGACTCCTAGTTTCCTCTACGGACTCTGCTTAGGACAGTCCCCCAACTTTCCCTGTTCATTCTATAAAAGAGCCTCCTCTCCTTGTTGTCTGAACATGCTTGTGGTTTTGCCATGCTTGCTTGTCCTGAATTGCAATTCTCTGCTGCTCCTGAATAAACCCATTTTGCTGGAAAAATAACTGACAGCTCTATTTTTAAGGTTAACATTGGAAAATAACCTTTCAGAGTTATTTTTCCAGAAATAAAAACAAGTAAAATTGATGTCAAGTACAGTTTGTTCCCAGCCAAATGAAACACTAGTTTTACAAATGAAAGGGAAGCCACGTGTTATTTTCAAAATGGCTTCCCAAGGGGACATGCAATATCATGGGGAAGTACTGAAGTTGCAAAATGGAAAGGCACTGTCAAAGAGGACTTAATACCTCCATGCATAACAAGAATAATCTCCAGTCCCTTGCCACTGAGCTATGGTCCAGAAAATCTAATGAAAATTCTGGGAGGGAATTAATTTAATTTGTTGTTCTGGGCTTAGAACAGACCCACAGCTATTCCAAGAGAATAGTGAACCTTCTGAGTTTTCAAACAATAATTTCAAAATGGCTAGTTAATCTCAAGGTTAGAAGAGGAAAAGAAATGACACACACACAAAAAGCTAATTGGTTTAAAGCAACAGAAGACCTAAGATTTATTACTAGCTCAATCTTTATGAATTTAGGCATTTCTCTTAAAAAAAAAAAGCCAGCACAGATCCTTTGAAAAATATCCCAGAACAAGAGAAAGAGAATGCCATTCTAAAAACTTAGATGAAAAGGCAAGCTTTCACGTATTGCTTACTATAGGAACTTAAAGAAATTTTTAGAAAACCATTTTGTTAGTTCAATAGTATATAATATGACATCACTTCTAAGAAACAGAGAATTTAAAACTTAGAAGAGTATGAAATTACAATAGGATTACATTAAGTACAGAGATATTCCAATTCAAATTTAGGATTACAGGGTTTACATTTATTCTTGGAATGTGTATTTACTAAAATTTTGGTTCTTTGGTGACATTACCAATATCACTAATTCGCTTTATTTTATAATGTATATAGAATCTATATAATAGAATATAACACATGTCCTACTATATATCTGTTAGTGTATATAAGGGTGAGTGTGTGAACACACAGGATAAAGTAAATGAGTAATACAGGATATATATATATATGTAATATAATACAGGATAGGATATTGTACAATAGAATATATTAGAATAAAATAATGACATATATGTATTATGAATATATGCATATACACTATACTATACATATATACTTATGTACTATACACACTCATATATACATATATACATGAAATCAGCTCAGAATAACAATGCTAATTTCATTATTATAAAAAAGAAAATGATTACCAAAAACATTTTAAGATATCCTTACAGATTTCTTTGTTTTTAGGTTATATCTCACTAGTGATGGCCAGTCAGATGAATGTGTTTTACAGTCATTTGAAATTTATCTTCTCCACAAGGTTAAATCACCAACTTGATACAGCATTACCTTCATTGCTTAAATTCTGCTGTCATTTTTTAGAGATCATACATATTATTGTGCTTTAATTTTATATATAATGATGTAAAATATTTACATAGTTGCACAAAATTTTTCTATATTTAGAAAATTCCAGTTTCTATCCCTGATTCCTCTACCCTATCCCTCTTTCCCCCAAAGTAACCCCATCTTTTTAGTTCTTTGGTTTATCTCTCTGTATACGTATATATACAAAGTTACACATATATGCACACACATAGTAACTGTATGTACATATATACACAACATATGCATATATACATATATAAATACATAAACACACATATATTCATATTTCTCCATTACTTTTTTAAACAATGGGATACTATATGCCTAGAGATAATTCTTCATTTCTTTTCATAAATGCATAGTAATCAGAGCATGGGTGTTCCATAGTTTGTTAAACTGGTATCCTCCCTGTGGATTTTGAGATATTCCCAGGCTTTTGCTAATACAGTTTTATGATTAAACATCCCTAAGATTATGTCTTTTTACATTTTCATCCAGAGCATTACAGATAAAAACAATAAAGAGTCCATCCAGGAGGCAATGTATATAGATTGCAAATGCTTAGAACATATTTCACTCACATTTCCTCCTTTTCAAACATAGGTACTAAAAGATAAAAACTGAGAAAAGTACCAAATAAGAATCAAGGATAGCAAAGGTGTGACACAGGAGGACTGATCACTAAACCAAATAAACATCCATGTGAATCTAAAGACTTAGTAGTATATAGATATAACACTGAAAATAAAAGCCAAAATTGTATCTTGAAAGTGAAGATGTGCAATGCAAAAAATAAGAATTCAGTAATAAAAGCCTGGGTATAAAACCCTGGGTATAAAAGTAGAAGAGGAGAAGCAAATACAAGTTTGCTGAATTCCATTTTATACTTGGAGGAAAAACATACAGTTTCATTTTAACTTTGATAAGAAGAGAAATGTCGGTTAAGCTTCTCAAAAACCCTCTTCAAAGATAACCAAAGGATTTATACTTTCAAAGATAAAAAGTGATCTATATTTCCAAATCACTAGAGAAAACAAAATTAAACATAATTAATTAAAATGTGCCATATAAGGAAGCATGTAAAAAACAAAGCTCAAAATAAGACGATCAAGATGGTCATGAATGCCTCGGTTGTAAGAACAAATGTGAGTGAGTCAAAGTATCTTGTTAGAGTGTCTCGGATTGGGCTGCATACAGCTCAATCATACTGCTTATAAAATACCCACAGAGACAATGCAGGGAAGACTTTGAGGTCAGACAGACCTCGTTTAAAACCCAATTATTAATTATTTAATCCTGTGTAAGTCACATTTGCTTTGGGTTTATTACCTACCTTCCAAAGTTTTGGAGGGATTCGAATGTGTATTTTTGTGCCTTGCTTATGGCTAGCAGAGATCTTTTATTGAATCCTCACTATTAGAACATCATAGTAAATAACACTGATATGCTATTATACAAGTGAGCTAAAAATGCAAAGATGGGCAAGCAGACAAAAAGTAAGATAATATAATAAAAAGTAAGTTGAACACAAGACACAAACATTTATTATTCTATATTGATTTAAAAAGCACAATTTTCAATTCAATGGTAATGATATGTATCCTTGTGTGTCGAATAATATATAATCAAAAGGTATTTTTAATATTCAAAATGATTAGAATGCAAAGGAAAAATGACAGAAGAATAATACTTTGAGACACTATCAGTCACTTTCAGAAACAAAGTAAGTAGAAAAAAGGTACACAAAGAATATGACTTATATAGATAATAATGTTGATTTAATTGATACAAATCAAGATTGGTAGCCTTTGACGGTACATGGAAACTTTGCAAAAAAAGTTTTAATAAAATTACTAAGGAAAAGAAAAAAAGTTTTTGGACATTATTTTTTGTTTTAAAGTCCCCTGGAAATTACACCTACTATCCAGTGAAAAACCATTAGGTATTAATATGCTAATCTAACACTAACAAACTCAAAAAGAAAAGATGTATTATAAGAATGGCACCACTCAACAACAGTAATTAGGGGTTATGTTTTACCTATCTTACGTAATTGTATACTATAAATCATATATTTCTTTTTTTAGGGCACAGATAAAACAAAGTTTGTTATTTGATATGTGTCAAAAGTAACACAATTAAAATTATAGAAACAATACACACTTAGTGTTAAATACATTGTGTTGGGAGGTATTCCATTACAACCTAATACCACGACAAGATAAAAATTTTCTACCATAACATAAGAGAACTAATATAACTCTTGCTTTTATTTCTGAGATTCACATAGTGAGGTATGAGAACACCAGGGCCGCACCTAAGCTATACATTTTCTTTGTAATTCTTCAAATAATGGAATGTTCGTATTTATTAAATTATTGCTTTTCTTTTTATGACTGGTTCACAACCATTTCAAATGCATTTCATTCTTTTATTAAAAACAAAAAGACAACTCTGAAAAACTCAGTCACTTCAACATCTAGTATTCTGGCTCACAACCCAAGGTTATAAAGTGGTGGTAGCACTGAACAACTGAAATGAAATTTTTCTAAGTTTGTGGTAGAAATCCAACCATTTACAGATAAAAATCATGATAGCTTTCAGGTTTAAAGTAACAGCAGGCTATAAAATACTAGCACAATGAGAAGGCAATCTTAGATTTTTCAAACAAATATTTCTGGGAAACTATACGTACAAATCCTCCCCAAGTTCATTATCTTTCCCATTGTACTAGGAAGATACAAAGTAAAACATATGAGGATTTTGCATGAGGATTTCACAATTTATTAGGGATTCATATGTGCATCATGAAAAGCTTTCAAAAATTTGCAAAGTGTAAGGCAATAATCTGTTCTCAACATCTGTCCTCAGCAGCATTTGATAAGGTAGTACCACATTTCAAGGTCTAACAAGGAATAGCCAGCAAGCAAACGAACTCTGTTCTCTGCCCACCTCTCTGCCCACCCACTCCTGGGTAATAACATTCTGCTCTATGGTTTTAAATCCAATAGCTCTCAAACCCATATGCCTAGACAAGCCCTCTCCCCTGTGGTCTACATTTGTTTATACACTCACCTTCTCAGTATCTTTCATTTGATGTCTGAATGAGTATCTCAAAATCAATATAATAGAAAAAGAGTACACAGTTCTTTCTGCAAAAAATATGCCTTCTCCTCCCTGGAACCTTTCCCATCTCAGTGGATGGCACCACCACTCACCTTTGCTTAAGCTAAAAATCTGAGGAGACACTCTTGATTTCTCTTTTTCTCTGAGAGTCCGCTGTCTATCTCTTGATAATTCTACTGGATCTATATACTCCAAATAGATCCCAAACCCAACCATTGCTCACCATCTTCCCTGACAGCATATCATCCCTCCCCTAGATTTAGTGCAACAGCCTCAAAACTTCCCCCCTCCGCCTCCACTTCAGTTTTCTACAATCCATCCTTCAAAACAACAGACAATGCTCTTCCTGAAAGACAAGATCACAGGTCAACTCTGTTTAAGGCCCACCACCACCTCCCCATCACTCATGGGGTGAAATTCCATACACCCTACCATGCTGACAAGGGCTAACTCCTGACTGCTTTTCCAACTTCATTTTCCTCTTCTGCCCTGTTCCCTCACAATAATTCCAGACACACTGAGCAAGTCTGTTACTGGCCTAAAGCCTTTGCCGGTGCAGTTCCTTCTGCCTGTAATGCAACTCCTAAAATATTCATGAGACAACCGCCTTTTCATTACTCAAGTGTCAAAGCACACCTTCCCAGAGGCCCTGGCTTCTCCTCGAGAGCAGCCCCCCTACCAGCTAGCAAGTCGTCACATCATTTTATCTTCCACACAGTACCGGCACTATGTGACGCTAGGGTACCTTGTATTATCATGCTACATTCTATTACATTGTCAATCTTTGTTGGTACAGTTATCGTATGTCTCCCAATGTGGGAACAGCAGGAAGTCTCTCACCCTCCATCACAATTATAGGGGAACCAATGTTCTGGTACCTAGAACAGTCCTTAGCTTATAACAGACTTTTAATAAATGTGCATTTTTGTAGGTGACTATAATAAAACAACAAAGTTAAGGTTTTCTAAGGTTTTCAAAGACACACACAATAAAGTAAAAGCTAAGGTTAATTAGGGTATACTTCCTTAACCAGGCAGGTTTCAGGCTTATGAATTCTATAGCTCCATGACCGAATTTAAAGAAAGATACTTAATGTTCTAAAGAATATATCTCTTTAAGATGAATGGGACATTTCTAATTAAAAATAAGTCTCAAAATCAGGATTTTTTTTCATGAAAGCTGATTAATTCTAACAGTATTCCAACAATATTTTAGTATTCTGCAAGTCAGAGCTTATTGCCTGTATAATGAAACACAGATCATATATCAAAGAAATGTAATTTTGAAATCAAGTAGCAAAATGTGCCAATATATGCTATACACACCCACACACACATCATTTTAAGGAAATTGTACTGTTATTGACACTTTTAGGAAGTCAGCTTGAAACCCAGGCTGGCTTCTCCTCATTCTAGCTGGAGGCACAGACTTTCACACTAAGGAGAACTTGGAGAAGGGAATTTGGTTCATTTGTGAAGGTATTTCGCTAAGTGGTTACTCTGTGCTGCATCACTCCAACTCATCCTGGGTCCAGTAGGAAGAGAGGTCACGGACATCTATGAAGTTATTATAAATCCTTCTTAGGTAAGCACATCTGCCTGCACCTCCCTTCTTTAAAGGGACCAAATAATCCAATGAATATATATAAAGAGCTGCTTCAGGGACGTTCATTCCCAACTTATTTTTTCTTTTTAGCAAAAGACACTAAGAAAATAGTAGATGGCTAAATTAATATCAATATGGGTCCCAAACCACAAAGACACTATAAAGGAACCCTCCCTTGTCTTACATCTGTTGAGTGAGCTGTTGAGAAGCAGGTCCAAATCTCTGTCTATGGTATATCCACTGCAGCATGATTGTGAGGGACTGTATCTGTGACCCCCACTACAATAGCAGCCCCACTAAAAAAAGGAAAAGATCTTTTCAATTCAGAACCATCAGACACTAGCACACCGCTCAGCACATGATAGGTGCTCAAGGCATGCTTGTCACGTGAATATAAACAATTCAGAACCAGACTCTCTGACAAGGCTCAGCACCAAAGAAGACTACAAGGCCTCTGCTAGGGCTCCTGCATTGCTCGAATTTCCCATATTTATCAGCTGCAGCTGATTCTGTCTCTGCTTCCAGCCAGAGCTCCAGCAACCACCGCAGAGCTCCCACTTGGCTATGTGTCCATCCAGCACCTCCATCTCCTTGCATTTCAACCACTCTGCTTCTTTTCCATGACTTCATTTACCACCACCATCAGAATAACACAATGTTCATTGAAACATCTAACAACCTCTTAACTATCTTCCCAGCCATTAAAAATGCAATGATATCATGGAATTATGTCCAATGACTGCTCCATATAACCCAAATGAGCAGTTCACAAAGCAGAATGCCTCCCCTGTTTTGTGAACAGATGTGTGTGCCTATGTATGTATGTAGAAAAAACAGAATGTAGACTAAACACCAAAGCATTAACCATAGAGTCATAATGAGTTATTCTTTTTTTACCTTCCTACATCATGAAATCTCTTACTATGAAAATACCACTACTGTCAACAAAAAATCAAAACAAAAACAAAATGAAAACTACTTCAAGTATTTGGACAAAAGGCATCTTTAGCCTGGTGGAACTGTCAGGTTCAAAGAGAAGAAGCAATGGACCTGGTTTGAGCGCTACTCCATCCTCCACACTTTAGCCGACATCCTGTGGGGATGGGGGGACACTGAACAAATATTTGTTAAATAAATGCAGTAACCATTTCCCCATGTTGGACGCTTACTGAGGCATCTCCATGGAAGACCCTGGCTTGACCTGAATCTCTGCACCTTGCATTCTCATTTAAAGAGGTCTCTGGCCCATAGGAGACAGAGAACTAAGAAAGACATGTTTTGAAACCGTGTGAAAACACCTTTAAATCATTTTTCCACAATTTTTTGTTTACCATTTTTAAGTGTACACTTCAGTGATATTAAGTATTTCCACACTGTCATGCCATCATCACCACCATCCATCCCCAGAATGCTTTTCATCCTGCAAAACTGAAATTCTATGTCCATTAAACAATTACTCTTCATCTTTCCCTCCCTCCCAGCCTCTGGCAACTACCATTCTGTTTTCTGTCTATACTTTTGACTATTCGAAGTACCTTATACAAATGGAATCATGCAAAATTTGTTGTTTTGTGATTGACTGACTTCACTAGCATAATGTCCTCCAGGCCCATCCAAGGTGAAGCATGTGTCAGAATTTCCTCCCTTTTTAAGGCTGAGTAACAATCCATATGTACATGGCACATTTTGTTTATCCATTCACCCATCAATGGACAATTAGGTTTCTTCCATTTTTTAGCTATTGTGAATGATGCTACAATAAAAATGGGTGCACAGATATCTCTTCAAGACTCTACTTTCAATTCTTTTGGGTATATACGCAGAAATGGAATTGCTGGATGATACGGTAATTCTATTTTTAATTTTTTGAGAAGCTGTCATACTGTTTTCCATAGTAGCTATATCATTTTACATTCCCACAAACAGTGCACAAGGATCCCAACCTCTCCACATCTTTGCCAACACTAGCTGTTTTCTGGAGATAGTAGCCATCCTAATGGGTGTGAGGTTGGTAGGCATCTCATTATATCTCCCTAATGATAAGTCATATTCATCTTTGTTTCAATGGCATTTTTCCTAACTCCAAAGATGAAAAATCTTTCCTGTCATAACCAGCCAAAGCCACATTACTGCAGTTCCCACAGTATTTTTAAGCCTGTGCTTCCTCCCTGCCACCTGCTATTATGTGAAGAGACACAGAAGTGAAGCTAGTACTTAAATTATTTGTTTCTTCACTCACAGAGAGTACCCTGACAATTTCAGGGAACAATTGTCAAATATTTCTTAAAGAGAAAAGCACATGTAATCCCTAAAGAAAAGCTACCTATTATTTTGATTGTCTGGAAGCATAGAAAACATGTTGGAGGAATATAGGGTTATCACCACTCTACAAAAAATCCCTCAAGATCAAGAGGTTGTAGAGAAGTGACGAAGCTACAAATCCAGGGTAGGCATCAGTTTGGCTTCTATTCACTTCTCTCTTTGAAACTCAGAGGTGAATTGTTCTTGGAATTCAAGTCAATTGCTTTGATATCACAATTATTTCATCTATACTAGAACCACATCTTCCCTGAATTATCCATGCCTTCATACCATTCTATTCCTATGAAAATGAATTGCGGGTGAGGGATTTAACATGAACTCAAAACTTCCTGGGATATTGTCTGAAAGGGTTTTCAGGTTGCCTGTTCTATTGTAAGAACATAAGATGCCAGCGCATTCCGCCACACCTGGCTCAAGTAAGGTATAAGTAAGATATTTCTACATCTATAACATAAATTTAATCTTTCTGTAAATGTCACCTGGTCATCAATGATTTGCCTTTTAAGTGGTATGGACAAAGTACATAAAATGATATTGTAAAAGTAGCGCATCTGAGCTTGAAAGAAAAAAAATGGTTTCTTCTAATAGTGTTCCAATTACAATACGATTTCATCATACTGCCTGTGAATTCAATCCATCTACCTCCTGAGCTCAAAAAGTAACTGGTATATAGTTACAATAAATGTCCTTCCCCCAGCCACAGGAATGAAGTTCATAAACTCTCTGGATTTCAGGCTCCTTTAAGATTTTAAATAAAACTAGGGATCCTGTCCCCAGAAAAATGAGCAGCGTCCAAATTTAGAAAACACTTACAGGAGTTTATGGTCATCCCTCTAGAAAGTCCATGCACAAAGCCCATTCTGCATCAGAATCATTTGGGGTACTAATTACAACAGGAGATTCCTGAGTCAGAGCAGCGTATCTCCATTTTAATAAAAGCCCCCATTGATCCTAATGAACACAGGATTTGAGAGCCAGTATCCTAGAGGATGACAAACCTTGAGGTTGACAGAGCCAGGTGAAAACCCCTGATAACAAAAGGTAGGCCTATACAGGTAATAGGATGGGTTTTAGCTCTCTGCAGAACCAACCTATTATAATCACATCTAAGGAAGGTATGAGAGGAGAAAATCTAAAGCCAAGATATATGAATATAAGAAAAATAAATAACTATGTATATATGTTTACATCATATATCATAGTGTGCAATACAATTTAGCCTTTCTAATGAAGTGTGCTTGCCTTGAAACGTTTAAAGTTCTAACATTCAACAGATGCAAACATGAGCAGTAGAATATGAAGGAGCTGTACACCCAGGTGAACTGTCATCCGAGTCTGTGTGTGGGTGGGCATACCTGGCTCCTTGGGCATCCTGCCCAGGCCTCATACATCTTCTTGTCCCCGAGCATGGAGAAAAATGCCTTGTTCACACTGAATCTCAACACAAACCCTTTGGATTTAATTTTAATCTGTCTCTGCTAATAATTATTCCAAATCCAACTACTTGCTTAATGATAACAGACCTTGTTGAGGTTAATTACAGCATTAAAATGTAACTTAGTAACTCAAAATTTGACAAACCATACTGTTCTCTTTAATTCTGATAGAGCCCCAATCAACACACTTGCCTGTGCTCAGTCTCTTCTAAGGTGATGAACTTTATTTTTTTTGCTGTTGTTTTTCTTTTTCTATATTGAGGTACATACAATAGAATGCACAAATCTTAATGTACAGCTTGATGGATTTTGACATATATGTATACACGTCACTATCACCCAGATCAAGGTATCAAACATTCTCACTAATATATTTTCCCCCTTCATCTATTTCACCTAACCTTCCATCTCCCTCCCTTATGGCAACCACCAGTCTGTTCTCTGTGTCTATGAGTTTACTTCTGTTTTGTTTGTTCATTCATTTTGTTTTTTAGATTCCACATATAAGTGAAATCCCATGGTATCTGCCTTTCACTGTCTGACTTATATCACTTAGCATAATACCCTCAAGGTCCATGATGTTGCCACAGATGGCAAGATCTCCTTTTTCATGGTTGATTAATATTCCATTGCATATATGTACAATAGATGATGAACTTGAGAATGGTCAGAAGAGGTCAAGTCTATGTATCTCTTGCTTATTGCCAGAGCTGCAGGTTAGGGATAGAGTATAGTTTATATAGGGTATGACTGAGAGGGATGAGAGCAACTTGTAAGTAAATACTTAGGAAGATCAGTTTCCTAACTTCAGATTCGTGTTTTACTATACCCAAAAAAATGATGACGACGATGATGACGATAAACAACACATGTTCATCCACGCCAGCTTGACTGGACATGCACGGAGTTAATCAGATGGTATATGAACAATGACCTCTTGGGCGATCACAGACCCCTTGAAGAATCAGAGGAAACCCAACGAGCACAAGATTTACACAATTTTTCACATTATGTCAAGGAGTTCTCACATCCCTGGAAGCCCATCTGTGCCCACTGTTTTTTTTTTAACGGCATTTGGTAAGTGTGTCCACTTATCTGGACAATCAGGATGGTGACACAGAGAGGGGAGAGTGACACGAGAAGTGAGGTCACATGGTCTTTGATCCTGTGATATTTCACAATAGAAAAAAACACGACATCTGGACCCAAATGGTCCTGATTTAAGTCTTGATTCCAAGACTTTATATCCAAATAGACTAAACTGCTAAGAGGATCAAGTGATTTAATCATTATGGATACTCTCTGGCTAATTAATGCAGATGTCATTTTATTAAACAAACATTACACGTGTTTATGATTATATATGGCTTAGAAGTTAATATCCTTTAGATCACATTTGTGGCATGAAAACCTCTCAGATTACAATTAGAACTTTATATAAAGTTACTTTGCTATCTGTTATTAAGACCCTTTGAATATAAGTCAAGAAAAACTTAACTGTTATTGATTCTATCCCAAAGCAAAAAGAAGAAATTAATCTTTTTTACATAAATAGAATAACATTCTTCATATTTATTAAGAGACATCATCATTCATAAAAAGGTGAATATTTTAAAAGTAGCCGGAATACACATCATTAAATTACATTATAAACCTTTACAACACAAGCTATAGGTACACACACACACACACACACACACTCACATCACACATACTTTATATACAAATATACACTCACATATTTTAACACCAATCTATGTACACACATAGATTGTGTGTGTGTGTGTGTGTGTGTGTGTATGAATCTTGATTTATTTTTCATTTCCTGGACTCAATCTGGCAATAACTGATTTTTGTCTACCAATGGAAATCTACTGCAAATTCATTTCTTTCACAGATTAACATGTACTTCAAAGAACACATAATCTCATGGGTAGAGGGTGAGGAGATTTTGCTCAATGAGAGATGTAATTAAATCAGCATTTCCTCACAATATGTTCCAAAAACAAATTAGATTAAATCCCCAAATCATATCTGTTGCCATTCTATACCAAGAGAAAACTTGAAGTTACAAAATCAGCAACAGCAAGCACAGGATTTTATAAGGTAAATGCCACCATTTCACATTCCAAAGTCAATTCACAGTAGCAATTTAAGAGATGCTAAAGGCCTGGCAAGAATGTTTATTTCGTCCAAGAATATCCTCTGCAAGCAAACTGTCCATTCAGCAGTTCTGCAGGCTACTGTTTCACCATGCGACAGGCCCACTTATTCATAAACAAATCATTAACATTCTTGACATAAATCCATAATGGACCATTAATCCCAGCTATGATAATGTTTTAGTATATTTGCTCTGCCCATCATGAATGGGAGTGTTGTTTCTCAGAATCCATCTCTGACAAATAAGAGACAAATTATGCCCCGTGAGAAAACTTGGAGAATGAACGGCTTACACACCAATTACTGTTTCATTATCAGGCTGATGCCGAAATAGATCCTGTGTGCTTTGAGGGAAATGTAGATTTTTTTCCTACTTGGACAAAAAAAATGCAAGTATATACAAAACTATTTGCCAAGGTGGTTCTGGTTTCTCAGCTTCATCTGTAAGCCACACTCTGGGACATTTCTCATCAAAGCAAACCTAAAAGTTATTGCTTCAGGAAGTAGTTATCAGTAATAACTTATTGCTCGTATAAGTACAAAAAATACCAAAGATCCTGTCAACCATAATAACCAGTGATACGGCTCTTCAACATGTTTCAGTGTTCATCACATTCTGGCTAAGAGTTAACAGGAAAGGGATACAAGTAATAGAGAAATAATTAGGGCATAAAAGCTTACTTAAGTTAAATCGACTCTATGACTTGACAAGTCTCTTAATTCAGTTTATAAATTCTCCCAGGACTTTAACAATAAACCTCTTCATGATCAAAAAGCATGGGATCCACATCCACGCAGAAGACGTGCTCTGCTCTAGGTTTTTATATTCCAAATTAAATGGATCCAACTGTAGCTTTTTGACCCTGACATCATAAGGTAAAAAAATATGGTGACAAGGTGGCAGATGTGCCCAAGCAAACATTTTCGTTTCTGTATCAGAACCCCTAGTTCTACCTATACACCCTCAACTGCGCTATCCCCAGGGCTTGTGCTCTGACAGCCATCACCTCACTCATCTGCACTGGCAGGGATATGACTGTGAGCCTGTTTATTTCTCCAAAAGGTATCTGGCTGCCAACAGTTGTCAGTAGTGTGGTGCTTCTCAAACTTCACGTGCATAGGAATCCCCTGGGGATTTTGTTAAAATGCATATTCTGGGTCGATAGGAGTGGGCTGGCACCAAATGGTCTGCATTTCTATCAGGTTTCCAGGTGAGGCTGATACTTCTCTGCTCCCCCATACTTGGAGAAGCAAGGTGGAAGATGACCATGTTTTAATTGTGGCTTGGTAGGCCAAGAGCTTGGTTCTCTTTAGGCATGAAGTAAGAACTATTCTGTTTAACTTTTGCTTTCCATATTACTAATATAATTATTACTTTAAATCAGTACATAGAAAATGTCACCTGAATCTCAATTTAGAATAGATTTAAAGTGCAGAAATCTTGTATGGCATTGGTATGGGACCACCCTACTGATGACCTGGATTTGAATCTTACTCTACTCTTCCATTAAACAAACCATGGGGTCATAAACATGGTCCTGAACTTTTTTTGGCCTGAGTATCCTGATCTCAAAATGTGAGTGGAAAATATTCACCTTGCAGTGTTAGCACAAGATGAAATAAAGACATAAGAATAGTGCTTTAGCACAGGGGATTCTCAACAAATATGAGTTTCTTTTCTTATTGTCTTTGATTATTATCAGATATTACCAAACAGTCTCACCTTGGCTCCAGCTGCATGAGCTCAATCTGGAGTGAAAGACACAGCTGGGTTTGGACCCGGCTCTACTATGTATTAGCTATTCACCCTTAGGCAAATCACTTCGCCCGGCCGTTCTCAGATATGGACTACCAGACCCACACCAAGCAGGCTGCATAACCTCACTTGATAAAAATGCAGGTTCCTCTGCCTTCAAGCCGTTCAGAGCTGTTTTCACACAAGAGGCCTGAATTGGAACCATGGAATCTGTATTATTAAATACTTCCCTAGTGATTCTGATCTACAGTTCAGTCTAGAAACCACTGCCTTCATCCTCAGAGCCTCAGATACCTGGAATATGGCAGCCATGCCCAACCACCCACCCCTGGGGCCCTTACAACAGGGAAAACTGCTTCTGGATATGACCCTGTAGCATCACTAACCTCCCATATAGACTCAGAGCATTAACCACATGACTCCCCTGAGCTGCGGGTTATCACCTGCCCCAAATGTGGCCTCCATTTCACAGTTCTAGCCAGATCTGGATAAAAAGCAATTGCAAGCTCCAGGTCCTGATGTGTTTCTCTTTTAAGCACCTGCTCAAACTGGGCCGTGATAGGACTGCTTCATTGAGTCTCCAACCTGGGAGCGCAATGAGTGAGGCACTGCCTGGTAAGTCCAGACTCTGGCTTTCCTTCACACTTCTCTGCCAAGTGGAGGATAAGCCCCTGTCACCACCAATCACTCAGTGCCTCTGGAGAGGAGCGGCCTCAAGAATCCCTATGAGTAGCCTTTTCCATTAGAAGGGATGGGTTTTCTCTCGGCTCACCACTCTGTCTTGTCTGTTTTTACTTCCCATCTGTGGAGGTAATTGGTCCTAGTAACGACTGTCACAAAAAGAAACATAAACTCTTACACTTTAGTTTTAGAGAATAAAGATCCCATTTCCAGTTACAAATTTTAGATAGGCTAGAATAGGGCATATAAAACATATGTATGCAGACGTAGCTAGGTTTTTAGAGAAAGACCTAGAAGGCTTTTTAAGTATGGGATGCATTTGCTACTCTCCTTCATTTCTCCCCCTCTGCCCCTTCTACCTTCATTATAGCATTTGCAATCCTATAAACTCCATAAAATCTTTCCTAACCAGCCGGAATATTATTTCTTAGACCTATCTAAGTTATAGGTGAGTGTCTCCTATAACCCTTCTGGTATAATGAGAGATACAGATAGAGGTAGAGATGAAGATAGAGATGGAGGTGGGGATGGGGATGGGGATGATAGAGCTAGAGCTAGAGCTAGAAGCACATTTCTCCACCTTCCTTGGAGTTAGGTAAGAACTGATGGCTGAGTTCTAGCCAATAGAATGTGAGCAGAAAGGATATGTGTCTCTTATGAGCAATAACTTTAAGAAGCAGCTATGCTTCCTCATGTTATCTTTCCACTTATACAAACAACGAGCCTACAGAGGAAGTGGAACCACAGCAGGTAAGAAAGGAAGAAACCTGGATCCCTGAGTCACCATGTGGAAGAGGACCACCAACTGCCAGGAACATGGCTTCAGATTGTGACTTGGAAAAACAAACTATAGTGTTTTACACATTTTACATGTTAGAGCCTATTAGTTACTTCAGCCTAGCCTGACTTAAGACAGCCTCTAGGATGTCTCATCTTTGGCTTTGGAAACTAGTGATCCTTCACTATCCTTGAGATATCCTTAGCTCAAATGTGAATGGAATGCTTCCATTTTTCTCTCCTTCCATGTTTATCTTTAATTCTGACTACAATAGGTCCTCCATGCCTATTCATATAACTTTAGTTTTTATTTATCAACTGATTAGGGACAGAAATTTTGATTTTCCAGAGCCATCAGAAAGGTACTTAGGATCAGATTCAGAAACAGGATTATTATGGCATTTCTATTAAGAAAACGTTCCAGGGAAAAACACATAAACAACTTAAAAATCTCACATCTTCTATCTTTTTTCAAAACACAAAACACCTCCTAAGAACAAGGTGATTACTTTTTACAGAGTCCCTTTCCCTAAATTTTTGCTTACTGCCCCCTTCCTTCCACTTGAGATGATGCCTCTGCAGAAGGTTTAGTATCAGCAAGGGACTAAATGAACTTTTAAAAAATGGTTAAAATGTGGAGAGACATTGGCAAGATGGACAGTCTCGATTGGAAGGCAGGGTTTGCCACAAAAATTCAGGGATGGAGAAGTCAAAAGACTTCAAGGTGCTTGTCCCAACACCTTTTGCTACATAGGTAAAGATAAAATTCTAAAAACATAGCTTTTATCTTATAATTTCACTTATTTATGTGCAGATACTTTGTTGGAAAAGTGAGAAAATGGGCCGAACACCATGTGCTGATACGGCACTAGAAGCCAGCAGTGAACCATGGCAGATCAGGAAATAAGATCCACCCTCCAGACAGGCTCTTACTTCTGCCAGCAGGAGCAGTCCCTCCAGGCAGGGCATTTAAAGCTCCACAAGAACACTTTAAGAGGGTTATTAACATTTTCCATTTACTTTCAGCCAATGGGATTTAATTAAGTATACTTTAATTAAAATTTAATCATGCTTTTTGTGGCTGAAGATAGCCTCTGCTAAAAATTTCATTAAGCAGTATTTTCTAAAACCCCTTTTCATAAAGCTGTCTTATAATGAAGAAATATTTATTGTGGTGATGTTGTATTCTCTCCTCAGAAGTGGGAAAAGGAATTGGGGGAAGGCAGTGAAACAATTCTATAAAAGAGATTATACAATGGGAAAAATATGGGAGGCTGATGTTGGGGAAAAAGGTCACCCATAAATCAGAGGGTTGAGCTAAGGAGCATTTGCTAGACTCAAAGTTATAGTAAGACTTCCTTTAAGCGAGTAATGAGAAATGAGGTATTCAGCATAACCTAATGTCTATATTCTTCCTGTTCTTCATTCATTTATCCATTCAATACATTTTTGGACAGGAACTGTTCAGGAAACAGTGGTCTAAATACCAAGCTGATGTCTCCAAGTTGCCAAATCTTTAGCTGACTCGTGAACGAAAAATCTTTATTTGCACACTCGTGATTTTCTTAAACAGAATATAGGAGTAAAATGTAGCTGCTTACTGATCATGTTTATAACCTATATGAACAGAAATTACATTACTCGACTTAAATGAATAAATGCTCTCATGGGCCAATGCATGATTCTCTGCAAAACCAAATAGTACCATATAACATTTTCAATATACATTCGTAAGCTCTCCACTGTGTCCACAGAATATGCTGCATGCACATTGTGGCAGCTGTTGAAGTGTCAGGAAGTTTTCTCACTGCTTCTGGACAGACCCTGGTTGTGTTCTGGATGGATGAGGTTGTCAGAAAAGTAACTTTTCAGGAAAGAAAGCATCCTAATGTAACATTATACATATCTTCCAATGGCAACACACACTAAAAAGTTTTGCACTATTGCCAAATTTCAGTTAATCAGAATTTTAAAAAAATCACTTCTTAGTTAAACCTTGAGGTTTAATCTCAAATTCAGAATTGTTTCTGAAAATAAGGATTTCTCTTAATGAATAAGAAACATAGAGAGTCTGAAGGTCACTCCTTGGTAACCAGTTATAATTTTAGAGTTTCTCAAATAAAAAAGGTGTCTGATTGCCTTAATATATAACAATCCCAGACCCACTAAGTTTGTGTTTTTTAAACTTCGGCCTTTCCTACAGCTTCTTTTTCTTAGAATTTGGATTTCCTAGGGTAGGTGCATGGGGGAACAGAAAACAAAGAAGAAATACCTAGTTAAGAGTTCTAACTTATTTGGTTTCATCTTTCGTATAACAGCATTTCCTAAGTCGTGTTCAAAATGGATTTGTCCTCAATGCCTTTGACTCAGATGTCCAAAAGTTTCTTCTGAAATTTGTAATTCCCTTTCAAATGACAACTTTTGGAAGTTTACCCAGAGATTAAGTAGTAAACCATCACAGAGAGATGTTTTATAGCCGTCACACGTTGTACGATTTCTTTATCTTCCCCTCTTCTATCAAAAGAAAGCAGCTCGGGTTCCCACATGGCAGAAAGAGGAGACACCTATGAGAATGTCACTAAGAACTGAAGACAAGACGTACATAGTTCTCTGTGTTCTACCAAGAGCCGGAAAAGGGGCTTAATTTGGAGAAGCGTCCTTTCCAAATGTGCTATTTTAAGTCTGTTCCCATGCAGAGATATCCTTTGAAAATGCTAATAGGAATAGACCACAAAGATATACCAACAGGTTTCTTTTTCAAGGGCTGAACGTCATGGTCATTGCTGCCATGTGAAGGCTTGTAAAGAGTGGGAGCCATGTATTCTGCATTTTACAGGCTTTTGCTGTAAATTTGCCTTTTCACATAAATCCTGCCACAAGGGTAATATTATTCCCATTTTATGGATGAGAAAACTGAGGCTTTTATTTTCATATATGAGGAAACTGAGTTACTTTCCCCAAAGCGCAACAAGGCAAATGGGAGAGACAAAATCAGAGGCAGGATCTCCATCCGCAGTCCACAGTCCTCCCAGCTGCCAGGGCCTCCCAGCTGACCCACCCTAAGGCAGACCCTCACCCTGGCCCCAGCCCTATGATGCTGAGTTCTTTTGCCAAACTCACTCTCAAATCTAATCCCCTTTGTAACCAACACAAATTAATGATGCCAGAGGAAGGGATTAAGCATATCCTCTGTGAAATAAAACAAAGCTAACCAAGGAGACCAGAGAGACAGAGAGAAAATACATGAGTTAAGGGCTCCATCCAATCCAGGCCCTGTGGCTTACCGATTTTGTAACTAAGTAAACTAACCCCCTCCAAGCCTCCACACTTCCTGGGTAAAATGCCCACTCCCAGGTTGTCTGTGAGCATTAAGGGAGAAAAATCAGCCAAGATCAGGGCCCATCACAAACCCTGCTCCCCATCCTCAACCCCTGACCCTATCGCAACCTTCATTCGGCTCACCAGTACTCGGACTGTCATTCCTCTCAAGGGCTGCAGCTGTCCACACCATCCGCCTGCCTCCCGAGCTGGCTTTTTTCGATTAGGAAAATTAAACTCAGAAGATCTGAGCCAAACACAAAGGCAAACTTAGAATCCAGAAAGGTAGGGAAAATGTTGTCTCAGGGAAGGGCAATTTAAACATCTTGAGCTTAGGGCTCTTGCAATAGGATCGACTTGCTCACAATTTTCTTCCATCCACCTTCTTAGGCAACATGTTGACTGACAGTCCATTCTATGGGCAGCCTCCCGCCGAAATTCTACAAGTCATATGTCTTTGAAGGGTAAATGCTAAGTCTTGCTTCAAGACTTCTCAGCACAACAAATACTTGACGCTACCAGATACAAAACATGATTTTTATCAATGAAAAAAACCAGAAACTTTGTAATAGGTTGTCTTCATTAAAGTAGCCACGAACCTCTGATCGAAAAAATCAAGCCAGATGTAAATTCACTATCAAACACCACAAACAACTATACAGAATCTAAGCCATATGGGACTTACTAAAGAATATGCCACAAATACAGGTATTATTTCATCAAATTTTGATCTGGAAGAGGCATTCCATTTTATTCAGTCCACACACCTTAAAGGTAAAGAAACTTAAACACTAAAGTGAAGGAGACATGTCTATAAACATAAAATGAAAGGACAATATCCGTTGTAATTAGAATTGTGTTCCGTCCTCCCTTCAAAGTGTAGTATGACTTTTAATCCAGACAACCCAGGGCCATTGGTGTTATCAATAGTCCCACTTTACAGATGCAGAACAGCGGCTGAAAGAGACTGAATAATCTGCTCAATGGCATTTCCCTAGCAAGCAGTGCAGCCAAGACGCCAGCCCACGTCACCTGACGCAGGTGCACTCGGGTCCATAGGCATGACCGCTGCTCTTGACTGAGAACCTGAGTGCGGATTCCCCACCCGGGCATAACCTCATGGTTGCACCCAACCAATCCTCCTGCTGAGAGTTTGGTGAGCTGCCACTGAGCCTTGGTCAATTATCAGCAAATCTGCAAGTTATTAGATTTTAAAAAATAGAATTATAGAAACAGATATGGGGAAGCATTGGAGCATTAGTAGAGAATGATTGAGAAAGAATGGAGGGCTTATTAAGTAGTTTTCCTATCACTAAAGATCCACAAGCTCAGTCCGAAAAAGGAAATGGCATTAACACAGAAAGGTGTACAGTGAGGTATGAAAGACCTTTCCTCATTCTCGGAATTTCAGTGTCAAATCCCAGCGTCAGTCATATCAGCAGGGTTTTTACTGTTTTGTTGTATTTTTGTTTTGTTTTGTTTTTCTTCTGTATCTCTTCCCAGAAATCTTCGATGCAGTGATAAGCACAAGGAGATTTTTGTCTCCTTTTTTTACATAAATGCGATCACACCAAATTACTCTTATCAGCTTACTTTTCTCACTTACTATATATTGAACATGATCCCCTGACAGCAGCACACAGCACACCTAACCACTCTCCCATGCCTCCCTGTCTCTTCACCTCCCTCTCCCTCTCTCCTCTCCCCATCTCAGTCTCTCTCTCTCTCTCTATCTCTCTCTCTCTCTCGTCCTCTCTTCTTTAAACTCTGTAGTGTTGCCTTAAATCATGGCATCATAATTTCACTAATTATATATGGATATTTAGGTTGTTTCTAGCAGTTTGGGTATATCGTTACTAATACAAACAAGGTAGAAAAGTACACTAATATTCGGGGCAACTGTGAAATAAATTTATAGAAGGGAAACTGCTGGGTCCAAAGGATGCCTTGTCTTTGACACATGTCACCTAAACCCTCCAAAAAGGGATCACAGCAGCCATTCACACTCCTAGAATTAACATTGCATCAGATAAACAAGCACCTACTATCCCTTGCTCCAACAGCACCCACCTTTATCTTTTCGTAGCCACTATCTACCTGATAGCTGGGAGAAAAGGACTCTTACTACTGCTACATTTTCCAGTTCTTTAACTGAAAAGATCATCTTTTTGTTTACTGAAAAGGTATACTTTCTTTCTGTTACCCTATTTACGTTTTTTTGTCCATTTTTCTACTGGATTGCTTGTCTTTTCATATTGATTGTGGAAGTGCTTTGAATATTAACAACATAGATCTTTCATTGGCCAAATGTTCCGCACAACATTTTCCCTAGTATGTCATTTATCTTTTGGTGGTGTTTCGAGTAATTCTGCCTTCAAGTTTTAGGCACCTACTTAATCAAACATACCATACAGCTTGCTTCTTTATTCTCACAAAACCACTTACCATGAGCAGAGCATGGACCAGGCAGGTGCACCTGGGCTCTCTGAGCACTCCATCATGCCAGTCAGGTGTTTGCATGATGATGTTATGTTTACAGACAGGTGCAGGTTTGAATTCAAAAACAAACTGTATAGATCTAACTTCTAATCAGGGACATATTCTATCATTAATTCCAAATATGTGCATCTACAGAACAGATGAAATTTACTGAAAACTCAAAAGCAATTAAATCTGTACTCAATAGACTCCAATGTATTAAAATGTAACCCTTAGTAACACGGTCAACCATTTGTACTACCCTGTTACTACAGTTTCTTAACAGTGAAAATATACTTTGAAAATATAATCCAAGTCAACATATTTGGGACACCTGACCCACTCCTGCTAACAGGGCTTGGAAGCCACTGGACACAAGGAAGAAGCCAACAGAACACTATTTCTCCTGTGGGAGAGGATGTGCCCCTCAATAACCCATCTTTTTTCAGTTTTGACAACCAGACACTCGGCTTTAAAAAGAAGAGCTCTCAAAAGATGAAGTCTTTAAAACTTGGCCTTGGATCCTAGGCAGCAGAAGAACAAAATACAAAGACAGCTTTTCAAAACGCTAACAGCAAATATGTTGCCCGCCATGTCATTCGCCTCAGCCTCCCTGGGACCGGGTACATAGCGGCTGCGTAGGAGAAGCAGGCCCTCAGACTCATCTGAAGGTTTCTCCTCCAGGTTCAGAGTGCAATAACTGCCAGTCTGCTCCTCAACCCCTACACCCAGCGTCCTTGGGCTACATGGATTCTTGGGGCTTTAGCTCTGAAAATGATGGGCTGAGAAAACAACACAGGGACTCAAGAAAGAATGCCGTCCCAACCACAACAGCTGGTGTCCAAAATGCACACCGCCCAGGGGAAAGATCAGAAAACGGCTGGTGATGCCATGAACTGCAGATTAAGGCCTCAGACTTCGATCTTTCAAAAAATGTGTGGGTAACCCTCAAGTTGTCAAGTTCTAATAAAGTAAATAATTATAATGCCTCCTGCTGTTGACATTGTAAACTGTTTTTTAAAATACTAATTAAATATTATTCCACTATAGAGGAAAAATAAACCAAAGACCCAGAAATAAGAGTGAAACCCTAGCATGCCACTTTTCAAACGAAGAAACTGATACACAGAAAACAGAAGAAACGGACCCAAAGCCACAGTGATATTAGTGTCATTGTCTCTTTGATTTTTAAAGTCCTCTCCTGAAAAATGCACCTCCAAGTTCCCCTTTTTTAAAAAAAAGAAAGATAGTCAATAAACAACTTTTTTTACTTAGAACTTTTTGAGTTATAATTTACAAAGAATGAAATATACAGATCCCAGGCACACATAGATGCAAGTTTTAAATAAGCAAAAGCCCTCTACAGCCGAAGTTCATATTCCAGTGTCCTGGGACAGGCTGCTCACAAGTGTCCTTTACTCCCATTAGCCTCTCTGATAAAGCAGCCCTTGGGGACAGAGCCCCCAATTTCTACCCAAGCTCGACAGACCTCTGGAGTGACTTTAGAACACTCCATTCCAGACAGTAAAGCAAAGGGTGGACCACTCCATCAAAATGAACATCTACACTACGTAAGCTCCAAATTTAATTTATTTTATGCTGATGAGGTTTATGAGGCTTTGGAAATATGAGGCTCAGATGTTTAGGATCTGCTTTGTTTATTTGGCTTTAATTAATGATAATGCCTTTCTGGAGAGAAAATAGCACTGAGAAGAAATACAATCAGAAATGATCTATTCAAAGCCTCTCCTTTGGCCCGGCTCTGAAGTGAACAAGATTGCTTAATCTCACTGGGGGCCAGAGGATGGGGGGGAGGCGGCGGCAGGTGGCGCCACCTGAGAATGGGGCGCTGCAAAAGAGAGAGTGAGGCCAGCCCGACGGCCCACCAGCAGGAGAAGGTCAGTACATGGTTGATGATTGTGGAGGGGACCCAGGACGACTTACAAACAAGACCTCTGAAAGCTTTCAACAATACAGATGTACAACATGAAAAATACCAATAATTAGTCCCGAGCAACTCACAGTCAAATCTCATTAATTTAGACTTAATTCATTCAGAATATTTCAGTAATCCTCTTATCACCACCAAGTTCCTTATGCTAGCCTTCTAAGGCGCTCTAAACATGACCCTGGCTCTATCTTTGCAGTGTCACCTTCAATTTCTCCTCATGTACCTTCCCGTCACCCTAAACCAGTTCGTTTTCTAAACATGCCAGACAGTCTTGCACTACTCCAAGTCTTTGACTACATCATTTCCTCTATCTAGAATGTCTTTCAGGATTCATTCCCCCTGGAATACTCCTCAAGCCCTGCTAAAGTACTAGTTCCTTCTCAGTGGCCAAAAGGGAGCCTGAGACAGTGCCTGGAATATAGCAGGTGCTCAACAAACCAATATTAATATGAAAGTTCACAACATAGACTAGTACAGATTCTCCCATGACATGCTTACACTTGAAATGAACTTCTTCACAATTTTGTTTCATGAGCAAAAAAAAAAAAAAAGACAATAAGAAAAACCACTGACAATCTTCTGTCTGATTTGCTTTTGTCCCCATTCATCTCATGTTCACATGTTGTCAAGTTATGCAAGTTGTGATCCCAGCTTTGGTTGTGCACACTTTAGAAATCAAGCTGAACCAAGCTGAAGCTCAGGCAGTGACAGAACCAAGCAGGCAGAGGCCAAGATCGGGGTCACCAATAACCTGGAGGGCAGAAATATTAACTAAAGCCGAGATGGTGCAGACAGGTCTTGGAGGATGGATGAGCAGACAGACAGGATATCCAGGATTTGGGATAGAGGCGAGGGTCCTGTATGGAAACAGGTTCCACATACAGAGGCCAGGTTTGGAGCCCTGGGACTAAGGGAAGAAGGGAGAAATGGACAGATGGCTGAGGTCCAAATGTACAGGCTAAATTCAGCAGTTGGGGGAAAGGAGCCGCAGTAACAAGTGGAAAGATGGGTAGTAGGGATGCAGGCCAAAAGCCCATATTTTGCCCAGTATATTGGTTTGCTCAACAGAAGCTCTCTGTATGGGTCTTCATAGAGTCGGATTAACATATCATGATTCACACTCCCTTCTCTGCAGCTTTCTTAAAGGCTTTCTTCCTCACTAAATTCTCATTTTCAAATGTCAGGATGTGTTAAACTGAAACCTTCTCTTGAAGTCAGTCTTTCAAATAACTTTATAAATATGCAATTATTAATCCTCAGTCCAAGCTTCAAACAACACTGGAGAGAAGGACTTATTCAAGAAATATACAGGACCCCAGAGATCATCTAGTTCAGACTTTTTTTTTTGTAGATCAGGCAATGGAGAGACCTGTCCTACGGTCATGTGGCTGAGAAGCAGTTGGGCCACACCTAACAATAATAAAAATGTGAGACAGACACCGTGCAAATCGCTCTGTCTACATGGCCAACCCTAAACCCTGCAATGTCTTGAAATCTCTTTTAACAGAGAAAACTGAGGTCTAGAAACACTGGGTGACCTATACAGAATCAGCAAGTGACAAGAAGCCAGATGAAAGAGCCCCAGATGGAGGGGCATCTTTGCCTCACCCACACTGTATTTAATTCTAACAAAAGGATTCTACAATGGATGAGGAAAATGAGGCAGAGAGCCAGAAGCTGGACCCAAGCCCACAGGGACTCAGTGGCCCATGCTGTCCAGTGAACCAACAGGCAGAGAGGTTGGGGGCGGGACGAGGGGTCTGGACACCACCACCCAGGAGGGGGCAGTAGTCAGGGCCCAGCCTGCGCACAGTAATTCCTTATGTGCAGTTGGCCTCACTCCATGATGTGGGTCTTTTCTAGGACCAAGGCCCTAGCCCTCTACCTTTAAACTCAGCGTTTTCTCTTATCAAACAGCACACCACTTACCCATGAATGCAAATTAATGAGGTGATATTATAGGCTTTTTTATTCTCCTTGGTTTAAAATTAAAACTAAATAAATAAAACAGCAATTGGAAAACTCAAAGGAGGAAGCCATTTAGTTGAAAACCATGCATGTTTACACTAATACTTTACTACCTATGGGTTTATTGCATCACTCTGACTTCATTTTTTAATGAGAAATTAAAAAGCAAAACAACTTCGTTTTTCCCCAAATGTCACCAGACTGTTTCCTCTAAAATAGGTTCAGAGATAGTCCCAAACTCTCCATCCCAATAACCTGGCAGCTCAGTGTAGACCTGTACCCTTGTGTCCCCACTGAACTGCCCTTTGTAGAGGCATCTGGTAACCCTGGTTAGCTTCGGTCTCTCTTAGAGAATGGATATTTTAGCTTACACATTTTTGAATGGGGTGCCGGCTTGTCCTGCTGGCCCAGCACTTTCCCGATTGGCTCACTGGATGTTCTACAGCCTGAGAATGCAAGTCGCAGGCGAACTGGGACAGCAGGACAAGCTACCTTTGAACCTCTCAAAGCCCCAGTACTGCAGGATGGTGGATCTACCTCACCACCTCCCTCAGCGCCGCACCCTGCCATCATCTGGGTCTGTGCCCTCACCCTCCCCACCCCACACTCCACTGCAAACTGTGCTGTCCAAGGCCCAGTGACCCGATCAGAGGCCTCCTATGGGACTTGGGCCGGAAGCCCTGTTCAGCTCCTTAAGCCTCTCTCCTTGATCTGTTTCCACATTTACCTCCACCGGCTTCAATTCCTCTTTCTATCCTTCTCCAAACCTCGGACATTCCCAGTCATCTGCCCTCAGCCACTCTCTTCTCTCCTGAGACAGGCACTCCCTGGGCATCACCCATTCTTCCAACTCCAGCCGGGCCACAAGCCAACGGGCCCAAGTTCCTTCACCAGCCGTGAGCCCCCCAGAGGGGGCGTCTGCCTCCTACACTCCCCTCCAGTTGCTGCCTCCGCCCGCTCCCTCCCCACCCTGCCGGGCCCCAGTGAGGCCCCTCACCTCCTGCCAGCCCTGAACCATTAAAAGTTCCCAGAAGGCCCTCCTCCCCCTCGGAAGCTCTCTGCCCTGTCAGAGTTCCCCAAGCGTAAATTTAGTTATTATATTTTCAATGGCTTTCCAATGACTCTAAGGACAAAGGTAAGTTCAAACTCTCTAGCTGGTATCTGAAACTTTTCCCAATGTGGTTTCAGCTTAACTAGTCAGCCTGATCTTGGGACATTTCCCTTCAGGCACTGGGAATTCCACAGGGCCACAGACTTCCCACACTCACAGCCCTGAGACGGCCCCGAACCTCCCCATCCTGCCACATCCATTATTTTTATTTTCAGGTATTTCTTTCAGTGCTAATCCACATGTGAACATTTTTTTTTGCAGTGAAGGGCTTGGTACGAATATAATTTTTCATTCCTTTTTCAATTAACACCTCTAGTATTGTTAGCTTACCACATGGCTTCCATAATTAATTTGATGGCTATACAGACCCACAGTTTACTGATTCATTTCCCTATTGTGGGGCCTTTAAGTGGCTTCCAACTTTTTACTATTACAAACATTACTGCAATGAATATTTTCTTCCACATGGATTTCGTAGTCTTTTTAATAACTACCTCAGGATAAATTCCCAGGAGTGGGACTGCTGGGTCAAAGGGTATGGAAATTTTATGATTCTTTATAATTGTTGCCAACTTGCTTCTCCAAAAAGGCGATAGAAATTCCACTGCCACCTCACCAGCAACCTAGTAATTTCCCCAGCTTTGGTCTTAAAAGACAAACTAACCAAGAAAACTATTATTCATTTGAAACATGTAAAATACCACCTCATTATTATTTTAATTTGCATTTCTATTATTAATAAGCTTTATTTTTTCAAATGCATTTACTAAGCAGATTCCGATGATTAGTCATACCCCTTGTTCCCTGATCTACACGGTGTTCCTTAGGCATCTGTTAAAATATATGTTATAAAATTTAACCCTTTGCCTGTCATCTTTGATGGAAACATTCTCCTGGTTTGTTTTACTGTTTGCTTTTTGTTCATTTTACAGACATCTCATAGGTTTTCTAGAAAAGAAACTGCTCACTTCTTCCTTCATGGTGTCCTAATGGTCAGGGTGGAAATGATGTCAAGAGCCCACGGTGGTTAACTGCAGCGAATCTGGAGCCTCCTACCAGGCTGCACCATTGGGTCTGGCCGTGAGCCACAGGGAAGTTTCTGGGCCTCAGTTTTCTCCTCTGTGAAATGGGAGTAACACTTTTAAAGCCCCAACACTGCACCTGTCAGGCAGAAAGCCTAACAGCCAACACTAAACCACTTCTACCATCTCTTCATTTTCTTTCCATAAATTAAGCATTTGTCTCAAACTCTGGAGACTGTCCTGAATTCATTTCAGTACTTGATATATTGTATGCATTTCAAATTAACATTTTTTTTGAAACGAGTACTCATTTATTAAAACATTATTTTCCTTCCTTTTGATTCACACTTTATTTATCCACTTCTTTTTATGATGGACCATCACTGTTGGCGGGCTTTCCAATATGGGCAAAATGAACTAGTGACCCATTAGGCAAAACAGAGACGACTATTTAAGCAGAATATCTATATAACATGGTTTCTGTTTTGTTTTGTTTTGTTTTGGGCTTCATGTGATTAAACTTCCCTGCTTGCCAACATTTTCTAATTAGCAATGTAGTATACTGGCCTCACCGGTGAATTCAGGATCAAAAAAACCTATATTCAAATGCCAGTTCTGAGGTACTGCTTTGTAACAAATCTTTTGGCCCAAACCTTTGCTATTTTTCATTAGTAAAGTGAGAAAATAATACTGAATTTTTTATCTCCCAAGAATATTGTGAGGGTCAAGTGCAATAATGTCCAGAATGTAAGGTAGGGACCACTTCCCGTTATTACGATTATGATTCCTACCATAAAGTTTGGTTTCCATATTTTTTCAACTTTTGCTACATCTCCATAGTCCCCAACGTAGTGTAGAAGTTGCTGGACAACCAACAGCTCAGGCTCATGACTTGGTCAGTGATGAACTGCTGGATTTCTGGAAATTTGCACAACTTCCTAGCTTCAGTTTTCTCTTTAGAAAAATGCAGATGGGAGTAATGGAGTTAGCTCATGTGTGTGCAAATGTTTAGCAGCCTGTACGCACCTAGCAGCACAGGGAAATTACAGTAACGTGTTGGTTATTCTCGTTGGCCCTCAAGAGTCTCCATCCTCTATGGATTACGTTCTTCACTTGCCCTTATGCTTCTGCAAAGTGCCAGGTAAAGGGAAGCATAGTTGCAGAATATCTATATAACATGGTTTTGATTATGATAGAAGCAACTGGAGAAAGATACAAAGCATTACTTATCCTCTCACCACCCTCCAGTACCAGGATTTTCACAGTGGCTGCTCTCCTCCACCTAGGGACATAGCTCCTATCTGGTGGCCTCTCCTCTGAGGCCAGGGCTCCACTGGGCCCCTTTCAGGACTAGAGCTGTAACAGCACCCACTGATGCTGTTCTCTGGGGCTTCCTTCTCTCGCATCATCCCCTTAACTCTGTCCTGTTCACATGTCTGTTTTCAGCCAGGACACTAATACAAATCTTAGTTCTTGCTTTAATTGTTGAGTAAACCCATCAAAGCACTTCAAGTACTAGAGGCCTGACATCTAGGTGACCGTATCCACATCCCACCCAGGTCTGTGGCCCAGACAAAAAATAAGTGCTTCTCATACTTTCCAACTTTTTAGAATTAGTTTAACAGTTGCTTTTAAGAGTATAGAATTTCCCTTCTGAGAATTCCATTACTTGTGTCCTGAATATCTCAGAAAGCAAAGGACACATTGTTGCTGAACCTCAAAGAAACATGAACATTCTAATTTGGAGGATAAACTCTCATATCTCTGACAAATCATAACACAGATGACACTTGCCCAATCCAAGAGGCCCCACCCAAGATTCTAGACCTCCAAGAGCCAGGGATGTTTCCCATTAGTGCATTTGAGGTCTGTACTCTTCCAGCTTGGCCGTGTCCGCTCCTTCAGAGCTTTGGCCAAATAGCACCGCCAGAAAATTCACCAACACCCACATGTATGAGAAAATCAGAACCGGGAGGACTCCCAATACTGAAAATTCTCTGGTCTTCTCTGATATTTCTTTCTCATGAACCTTGCCAGGAATAAAATGCAATCCAAAATAGGCTTACACATTTTAGAAGCTAGGACCATTTACATTTAGGGAGAAAATACATTGACAGTTTATACACAGCAGACAACAGGGGCTAAGCTGTCAGAATGACCCCCTTTAAGGATCATGTTTTTCCGCTGTTACTGCAATAGTGCTGATGTAATGAAAATAGGGTGTTGAGGAGTTTTTTTTTTGCAATGGTGTTATATTTCCTTAACTACAAAAAAGAACAATCTCCACAGTAAAAATTTTCTTTCAAAGAAATCTGTGCCTGGTCAGAAAAACTGATCTGTGAGCTGATTTTATTAAAAAGAAATTAAAAAATACATACATACATACAAAATAAAGACAGCTACACGAGGAAATAACCATTTTGTGATAGGTATTTTTTAAAATAACATCACACTTGCCCACAAAAGGACTTGATTGATATTCAATATTTTTTCTCAAAATTATTCAAATAGGTTTGATGGTCAAACTTGTGTTGCCCAACATAGCAGCCTTGCCACCTATGACTGTCTACACTGAAATTCATTAGTCAAACAAAATTGATAATAGTAGTTCCTCAGGGCTCCATTGTCACATGTGGCCAGTCACTACCATGTTGGACAACAGAGATGATTGAAGATTTTTATCACCAGAGGAAGTTCTGTTGGACAGCATCAGGTCAAATTGCTTCATTCAATGTACTGTGCACATGTACCTCTTCACTGATGGAAGATCAGTAGCTACAATTACAATTTATTGATGTTGCAGACCTGTGAATGGTAGACATTATCCTTTCCTCCTTACTCTAGCCTTTCTCTGCAGAGGTTAGAGATGCCAAGTAGGCTTGGTAGGCTTGTGATGCAATGCTAACCAGTAAGACTACAGGGGACACCTTTATTTTCCTCATAAAGGTACTGCACCTTGCACCTTCTTTATCTTTGAACATAAATATGATGACTGAAGCTGCAGCAGCCATCTTTCAACCAAAAAGAAACCCATGGAGAGGAAGTTCAACACACCAAATTCAATAGCATAGGAAAGGACAGAAAGACTGTAATTTTGATGGCATTGTTGAGGAGCTAATCAAACCAACACCAACAATCTCTCATCTCTATACTTGTTACTTGAGGAATTGTATCCCTCTTCAAGACACTGTTAGAAATAGTCATTTTCCTGTTACAACTGTCAGTCTGCAATGTTGGCATCCTGTGAATTAAATAGCCTAAGAGCTAAGAGAGTCCACGTCATCGAAATCATTAAGTCCAGAACAATCCAACTGCTAATAACAATTTTTAAGTTTACTTTCATGTCAAGGCTCACATATACTTCGATAGATAACATAATCACAAAAAGATTTGATTAAGTTTTACACTTACTATTTAATATATGCACATATATACCAAATATAAAGACATATTTTTTTAAAGTATGATGATAAATTATAGATTGAATAACAATACATTGTTTTAACAAATATCTGTGAGTATAACTGTATCGATAAGATCTCTGATTTTAAAATATTCTTTAATGATTACATGATTTTGTGTGTATATATGATCTTAGAAATAAATGTTAAGACCTCTATACACAGAAATACAATTTGTTGGTGCCTAAATATCACCATAAGAAATATCTTAGTTTAAGCAAAACAGGAGTCTAAAGTTTGTTTAAAATATAATTCTCCTTGAAGAGAGAACATACCCCTTGTTGGTCCTTTGCATTATTTGCATGAGAAATACACCTTATCTCAAAGAAACACCAGGGCTCTGGAGGGCAATGACTGGGAGTCTCTCACCCAAGAGAAAAAGTGGAGAAATGGTCTGCTGACTTCCTGTTTCAACCTGGTCCCAATGTCACCTGGGAGAGCCTAGAGCCATCACTAATGCTCTGCATTTACTAAAGTCGGACTCACAGTGGGAGCTGAATAACGATTTGTAAGAGAATGAATGAATGACCAGCAGTAAACCTCACCCTTTGCTCTAGAACAGTTTCTCCAACAGTTCCATCTCATCTTGGAATGCTGGCAGCAAACTAACCTTACAGCCACTATGGCCTCCCAGAAGTCACACAGCATTCATTTTCTGAAGCCATGCATACTTATTTTTACCCCAATTTGAAGGGTGATTAGATGTCCTTGCATTGTCCCAGACAATAGGAATTGTTTTAAAGCCATGTCACAGTTTATGGTGATCAATAAATTGTTATATAATTTTCCTCATATCAAAGTGTTCTGCCACACAATTTGAATGTAGGATACCAACAGATTTTCAAGCGGGCATCTCTTATTTACCACCTGACTTCTCCCACATGTGCCTCTTTCGTGGTGAAGTTATATTTTACCTTCAGAATTTCAAAACTAAGAAACCCTCTTTGATTCCTGTGGCCTATATCATGACATAATGATTCTACAAAGAGCACATCTGAACTTGGCTTAAAGCAGATGTTTTATTCAATAACGTCACCCAGGTGATCTATTAAGTTTTATTTAACTCTTCTATTTACACACATGGTACATATTAAGACCTTTTATAAAGACACAAGGCATGCTGGGAGAAGACTCTGCTAAGATTTTATGAAGGACAACAACCATCTCAGTGCACCAAATCATTTGGTATTTTTGTTATTTTAATTCATTGCTTATATACTTCTCTGAGTAATTGCCATGTTTTAACTTTGGCCTGGAAAGGGTGTCAATCTAAGAGAAAGTAAACTTTTCTAATACACGGTCAAGGGATCTTTACATGCATCTGCAGGTAAATTAAAGGTGTGTAGAATTTTAATTTGGTGCCAAAAGCAAGTACCATATTACACTCCACTGTCAGAAAGGAAAAAGAGGGTGGGGAGGGAGGAAATCAGGCAAGCAGACTAAAATAATAAACCTTGGTCAGTGAAGCAGAGAGCACTGGGGCTGTAAAGGGCTGAAATCCTTTAGTAATTTCTGTGTTCTGCAATATGAATCCTTCTTGGCCCTTACTGCACACTCAAATCAAACACCATGCAGATCCAAAGCTTGTTTATCTCTCTGACAATTGAAGTTTTTCTGGGAAGAACTTCTTTAAGCACCTTTGGTATAAGCTCCCCTAAAGTTGTCTGGTTTGTCAGCTCTAGTACTTCAATATTTGTTTCACAAACTTGGACTCTAATTGGATTTAAATTAATAAGAGGAATTTATTGCTGCCTTTGGGGCTTTTGTAATATCTGCTTGTGAAGTCTTGTGTGAGTTACTGGGGGTGAAAAAGTTCCTATCTTTCATTTTTCATATCAAATCAAAATATAGCACTGTGTAATTTCCAAAAGGATATATTTTACACAAACATATTCATTCTAGAAACATAAATTCAAGTACATATATACAAATATATATATACTATCATTTTTCTTGATGCATTTCTCTTTGTTTCAATTAACACTTAGCGATGTTCATTAAACTGAAAAGTCTTATCAATATCTCTTTGAAAGACAATTGTGGAAATCAATAATCTCCTCTTACCCTGAGTTTTACTGATAAGGTAAGTGTTCAGATGGGAAGCACCAAGATACTCTCAAGAACAGGAAGGGCAAGAGAGAAAGACAGTGAGTTTCTTCATGAACCACAATCCTTCCATTAACTTTTTGAAATAAAATCTTGGTTGCAAAACAAAAGAACAAAACGGTTAATACTGCCATCAGTTTTTCATAATATAATATGAATTATTTTAATCAGATTACTTGTTCAAAGCTGGAATAGGAGACTAGGGATATGCAGGGAGAGAGAGAAGATGAGAATAAATTTTGTAACATGGGAACTTTCAAAGGGTGTAGGCCAGCTGGCATGCTATCACAAGGGTTTCTGAACCACTTACTCATTCGAGATGAGCATGAACAGGGTGGCGTGTGGGTAACAGAGACAGGGACCAAGACGGGAGAAGAGTTAAAGAAATGGAGTGTTTTGAAGTCCTGGTAACCAAAAGTACCCAGTATGCTAGATTTTTGATAATTACTACAGAATGAGGGAACCTCTACCACCAAGCATGTGTCTCATTTACTTTTGCAGAATCACTTTTAGTTGGTAAATCAGCAAACATTTACTACTAACTATGCACATCATGTTGTGAGATCTAGAAAAATGTCTTTACTCTCAATATGTGTTTACCTTTGAGAGTTAAGACTTATGCAAGAAACATCCAGAAGATAATGCATGGTGTCTGATAAATAAGTTGAACAGTATATGTCAAAGATTATAAATGCTATGGGGAGAGAGCAGCATATTGGCCAGAGTTGCCAGAGCTTCGTGAAAAAGGTGTGACTCGAGTTGAACTTGGAAAGATGAGGAGGAATTTAAGACACTGAGGAATGACAAGTAGCCAAGGTAGCGGCAGGAACATCGAGCCTCAGAGGGCTCTGAAAGAAATGCCGGAGGCTGGCTACACCCGGGTAGGTAATGTAAAGTTGGACAGACGAGCTTTGACGTCTAAACTTTGAAGGTGAACTCTATGCTTACAAGAAGAATAAACGATGGCCATGGTAGTCCTTGGGCAAAAAAGATAAGGAATAAAGACAAACAGAAAGGTTCACCAACAGTATCATGCAAGTTGAATCAAAAGCCGTATTTGTCACCAAATACCTTCCCTTCTGCCACATCTCTCTGACTCCAGCCAGAGAAAGGCCTCTGCTTTTAAGGGCTCTTTTGATTGGTTAGCCCCATCTAGAAGATCCAAGATAAACTCCCTATTTTAAAGTTCATAACCTTTTGTATCTGCAAAGTTCCTTTTACGGTGTAATGTAATGGGATAGACAGAATAATGCCCCCAAAAGGTGTCCACATCCTAAACCTCCAGAACCTGTGGATATGTTGTATTACAATAAAAGGGAGAATTATGGTTGCAGATAGAATTAAGGTTGCCCATCAGCTGACCTTAAAAAACAGAGAGATTACCCTGGATTACCCACAGGGGCTCAAGGTCATTACAAGGGTCTTTTAAATGGAAGAGAGAGGAAGAAAAGTCAGTGTCAGAGCAATGCAATGTGGGAAAGACGTGGCCAGCTGTGAAGATAGAAAGGAGCCGTGAGTCAAGAACATGTGGGCAGCCTCTAGAAGCTGAAAAGGCCAAGAAAACAGATTCTCCCCATGGACGTCCAGAAGGAAGTCAGCCCTACAAACACCTTAATGTAAGCCTGGAGAGACCCCTTTTTGGACCTCTCATCACCAGAACCATAAGATAACAGTCACGTTGTTTTAAGCCACAAAATGCGTGCTAATTTATTAGCACACCAAGAGGAAACCATTATGATGTTCTCAAGTTCTGGGTATTGGGGTGTGCACACCTCTGGGGGGCCATTTGACCTACTACAGGTGTGTGCCCCTCTCTTTTACTGAACAGCAAAAGAACAGGACCTGGTGGGCAAGTCTGGAATTTCTGATGGCCGTGTTATCGTCAAACAAGAACCTAGTTTGAAGGCCACTATTACTGTAACAGATTAAGTATTTTGAGTACTTAACATGGTGCCTGACCTATAACAACCCTCAGTAAATATTAACTGTTGTTCTCACATTATTAGTGATGGCAAGACCAGTTTTTGCATGCTAGTCATCCCGGCCACTGTGCTTTATTTCAAGTACTGAAATTCCAGTTGTCATACAGTTACTTCTGATCAACAGCGTACTTCCACCTGCCGCTTGACACTCTCCAGGCCTTCTTCCCAGCTTCCACACCCTCCCTCTAAGCTTTCTCGGCTCCTCTTTACCACCAGCTCCTACAGGAGCAGTTCTCCACCCCCAGGCCCTGTCATCAAAGGTTGACCCGGGTGGCAGGAGGAGCCCTTGGAAGCAGTGACTCTGTCCACTGGAAAAACAAGAACGTGAGACGGAATTCAGGAAGAGAAATAAATCAGAACCGCCACTAGGCTACTCAGAGCAGCAGGCAGAGCAGAGGAGCTGCACAGAGGTTGTGGTCCTGAAAGTTACACTCAGGAGAGCAAAACTTCAGGAAACCTGAAGTCGGCTGACCAAGATGTCAGCAGGCAGCAGCTTCCAGGGAGACATGGAAGGAGGGACGGAGACAGTGGAGTCAATAGCAGCCAGATGTACATTTTCTGATAGGTTTATCATTTTTTTCCCATTTAAGATTTATTTTCACTGATTTTTCCTGACTTTTGAACACTTCTCTTTTTAAATGTGGTATTAATCCTTGAAATCGTCACCAGGACCCTGGCATTGCCCTTTGTCTCCACTGTTGCAATAAATGATCAGTATTATCCCTGTTCTAGAACAAGGGGATAGGTCATGACAGCGACCCTATCATCTTATGTGCTTCAAATGGCTGGGTCAGAGGGATGAGAGATTAAAGTCATTCAAGGACCCAGGCCAACTGCCATCTCAGCTTAAAGTGAGGAAGTCCAGAGCAGAAGGACATCTGTGACAAGAGAAGGTCAACGTGATGGCTTCCAGGCATCTGGAGGGCAAGAGAAAGAGGGACTCATGGTTGGATGGACACAAGAAGCAGTGAATGGTAAAGCTGGCAGACTACATGAAGACATTTCTTCTTGAAGAAGCAATTCTTCAATGGAGTGGAAAACCAAAGCCTGTATTTTGGGGGGGGGGAAATATGTCATCTTGGAGCAAGACTCCATGAGAGCTGGTGACAACACCTCACCCCAAAGATGACCTGCATGAGGCTGCACACCATCTGCTCTGTGAGCATGTCAGTAAAGGGTGTGTCAGCTTCCAGGGAAGTGTGCACACATAAGTAGCCACTGAGGGGCTGACTCAGGTATAAACTCTCAAGAAAGAGGCCCCTTTGAAGAACAGATGTCTCCCTCACATAAACTCGCCCCCACGAAAAGCAAGTAACTGAAGGAAGAGGAGGGAGAAGCAGGAGGCATTTCATGATGATAGGTCTAGAAACTTCTAGAGGATTCAGAAAGTCAGGGGGAGGCCATTGCAGATAGAGTGGTCAGTCGGAGCCTTCCAGAGGTCATTCTCTCATTAGCCCTGCTGTGTTAGGAAGAAAACACTGCTTCTCACCTTAACAAGAAACAACCTCCTTTATCTGAAAAGGTCATCCTTTTCTGCTGGCAGTGAACTTTAGGAGGGACCTTCCCAGAATGGTAAAGGAGGAAGGAGAAGTTTGGTCTAGATGGTCAGACCACCTGAATACACTGAATAAACCAATAGACTTGGTTATCAGTGGGCAACAGAGACTGCAGCTAAGTCACCGTCATGCCCCAGGAACCTGCGGGGAGCAGCATTCTCCGTGAACAGGTAAGCAAGCACTCTAAGTGGGGGAGCAGCTGGAACAGATAGGGAAAGAACGTGATCCTTTTCCTTAGAAGGAACGGGACAGAAAGCTTAAATGGGGAAGGCAGATCACAAAGGACAGATAAATCTACAACTATTAATATAGGGCAGGGGCCATCCCAGAACAAAGCAACCCATCATTTGTTGCTATACGTAAAGTTTTATTGAAACACCATGTCTGTTTGTTTACATATTGTCTATGGCTGTTTTCTACAACATCTACATGACAACATCAGAGTAGACTTACAGCAGGGCATGTTCCACAAAGCCTAAAATACCACCTGGCCCTTTGCAAACACACACACAAATGGCTGATCCCTGAGGTAGATGATGTTCTCAATGTTTCTGAAATACTATAATCTTACATCATGTTTCTGAAAAACTCACCATACCATGAAGAAATTAAAACAAATAGAAGAACCTGGTGTTAGGTCATGTGTAAGCAGGAAAATAATGCACTGTGGGAACTAAGGAATTCCTTTACATCCAGAGAATAGTATTAGAAACTCAGTCTAAATTTCTACTCATTCTGCAAATACATTAAAGGACTTAGGGGAGAGCATGCAGTCATCCACACTTGTCAGTGTGGCCGAATGAGCAGCCAATCCATAAAAAGAGCATGGCCCCTCTGAATTACTTGGGTGGAAAAGAAGATAAGTCAACAAATGTTCTATGAACACTTCCACTTACCATTTTTATTCATTTAAGGCTGTCCCCTAAAAATATGCCATAACAAACATGATTCTCTAGGCAGCACACAGGTTTGATTGGAGATGTAAAAATAATCAGCAATGACCCACTTTGTGCAATAGAAGAAAAGAACAGTCTTTGAATTTCAGGCAGGAGCAAAGCCGTTCATTTGTTCCCACCTGTATGCAGGGTGAGAGTGAGAGTGAGAGTGGGAAACGGATGTGGGTACAGAGGGAGAGGAAGAAGGAGAAATGTTCATCATTCTCAATAGATCTTTGGCTTCAAACTGAAGGCTACCCTACCATTAATAAGAATTTGGAGTGTAAACAACATTTCTTAAGTAACTATACATTGTCATGCCCTTCACCTCATCCCCGTGCACACAAAGACTTTTCTGAATTCCTAAGTGTTATCTGATAAACTCTCAGTTACTGAAACAAACCTTGGTAAGGAAGTCTACGGAATTATTAACACTGGAGTTAATTTATACTGACACTGGAATTAATTTATTCTGACTTACACATAATAAAGTTAATCATTCCAATTTTAATTAATGTCCCTCTTTTAAATTCCTCTCCTCAGTGGAATCTACATGGTGGGAGGGGTGGAGCTAGCATCAAATTACTTAGTAACTGTGAAGGTTCACTTATGTTCTTACTTTTATTTCCCCCAAAATACTTTAAAAAAAGAAGATATTAAATTTCAATTTAGACAGCCCTTTCTCTCCATTTAATATGGTTTTCTTACTTCTTTAAGATGCTATTTCCTTGCTGGTCAAGAAAATAAAACTATCATGGAGGTAAAATAAATCCCTCAATTACCAAGAATGGAATTTGAAAGCCTGCCTCTAATCATCCAATAAAGTTTTTTAAAAGGAGGGAACATAACTCAGTAGGATAAGGACTTCATTCAAGCATTAATTGCTTTCAGAATCATCCAGCTTGATACCGTATTAAACTGTTTAAATTGCCAAACCACACCATTGCTCAGTTGATCTTGGAAGGCTTTAAAAACCACAAACTAAAGTCCAAAGATAAAAGGTCAGTGAAAATTCATTACTTCCAGAGTGAAATACACTTTTAAAAGAAAATAGACTATAAAAATTTACTTGCACAGGACATAAAGTGTAACATTCACCCTACTTGATCAAAGTAGCTTTGCATATTAATTTGGGAGAAAAGGCAAATCACAAATGAGTAAAACACGAGCTTATCTGCAACAACATGAACTTTGGCTCCACTTCTCATGATTACAAATGGGTTTCCAGCCTCCCAGGGGAGAAATGGGCAGGAATGAGAGGAGATGGGCATTATCTGAAGCCCCAGAGAGCATTACCAAATGAGTTGTGACATTGCTGGTACTAGTCTGACCAGCACCATAATCCTGGCTGTCCTACTATACATCTTGACTTCAGCCAACTTCTTCCCTGTTTCCTCACTGTAAAACAACAATCACATTAGTACTAACTTCAGGAATATTATAAGAATGAATGGAGACAGGGCATGCAAAGGACTTGACCCACAAAAAGAATGCACTATAAACATTAGGATCTATTATTTCTTTAATATTACTCTTAACTATTGTTACTCTTATTTAAAATACTTCATTTGGTTGCAAAGGGACTCATCAAACCCCCTCACATTACCTCCACCAAGAACTCTTAGGTTCTGCTTTACCTTTGCTGCTGAATAATAGGCAGAATAGAAAAACTATTCAAAAGTGTTTCCTTTTTGTAGGGCAGTGGTTCTCAAACTTGAGTGAGGCTCAGAATCAATGGGAAAGTTTGTCAAAGCACAGATTTGCTGCGCCCCCCTTCCAGAGTTTCAGATTCAGTACCTCAGGGGGAGGGAGTCAATAATTTGCATTTCTAATAAGTTTCTAAGTGATTGATGCTGAAGGTCAAGGGATCACCAATCAAAGAACCACTGCTATTGAAGAAGTTGATAGTCTTTAGTTAGGAATCTTTCATTTAGAGCAAAAGAGGCTGAGACTCAGAAATTCCTGGAGGAAATGAGAGAAAGGGAGACAGAGAGATGAATTTCCATCATATACTTAACAGCCGCAAGCAAGAAAACAAGTACAACCCCCCATCTGTCAATCAATGTTAATGCAATGGGGGCTATGTGGAGAGTTCAAAGTCAGCCATGGAAAGGGAAAATGTTAGACTCCTCAGGGAGCCGTGACTGGATTTAGGAATAGGAAATGAGGGCAATAAACTAATTCAAAACAAATCTTTTGAATGATGATCTCTTAAGCTCCATTTTCTAATATACTCAAAGACAAGGTGGTGTCATTCAGTAGCAATGAAATTTAAGGCACTTAATCCTTCACTGAATTATTTTAAGAAGTTGAAACTTTTTTTAAATAGATGACAAGTTATTTATAATGTAGTTCTGGATTGCCTTTACAACTTGCTTTTTTGTAGTGTTAATTTATGACACTTCATGTTGAAACTACATGGATACCCATAAACACACATAAATACCCACAAAATAGAGACATAAAAGAAAATGATGTCATTGTAATCCACAATCTATATTCCTGACACAGTTATACTCTGAAAATATGCATTGAGAACTCTACATGGAAGTTCTATTTCCATCTATATCTAAACAGTCTAAAGAAGTAACACTAAACAATCTAGCCTTGCTGGAAAAATTTCACCTGGCAACTCAAAATGATTTAATCCTAAAAATGTGTTGTTAGAAGGAAGAAAATATAAGGTAGGTAACACCTCACCTTTTCATTATTACAGATACAATTTTTTCCCCAAATCACTTCATCCTGGAGATATCCTTAACATAAAAATGAAAAGGAAATAATATCAAATTACATTCCTGCAGTTCAGTGTTTCTAGAAGTGTTTTACAGATAAAACTAATCCCCTGGGACATTGTGAAGAAATTATTTATGATTAAAAAAAATTTTTTTTAATTGGTGAATGTGATATCCTTTTCAGAGAACATCTGAAATTACTGAGAAGATATAAAATAAAGAAACTTGTTTAACTTTGTGCAATTCAGAGTTTCCTAAACTAAGCAAGCAGAAAATCCTGTGTTCATGTACATAGTGTAACTTCCCAGGATATAGAGTTCTGGATTGACAGTGAGTTCTTTTCTTTCAGCACTTAAGTCACTCCCATTGTCTCCTGCTCCTCATTATTCCTGATGAGAAGTCAGTGATCACTCACATCACTGTCCCGTTTGTAGGGAATTGTTTTCCTCTAGCTGTTCTTGTGATTTTGATTTCTTACATTTTGACTGCATTTACTTAAGTGTAGTTTTCTCTAGGTTTCTCCTATGTGGGGTTTGCTAAGGTTCTTGGATCTCTAAGTTGGTATTTTTCACTAAATGTAGGGAACTTTTAAACATTATTTGTTAAAATTTCTTCTCTGCCCCATCTCTTCTATTTTAAGAACTTCAGTTACATATATCTTATACTGCTTGATGTGTCCCCACACGTAGCTAAGGCTTTATTAATTTAATTTTTTTCTTCTGTGTTCTTCAATTGGATTGATTTCTATTGATCTGTTTTCAAGTTCACTGGCCCTTTCTTCTCTCTTCTCCAATCTGATGTTACATCCATGTAGCAAAATACCCATTTAGCTATTTTGCTTCTCAATTCTAGAGTCTCTATTGGTTCTTTTGTATAGTTTCCACTTGTTTCTCTGTTGAGATTCTCCATCTGCTCACTCCTTATAATAAAAACTTTAATTCCTTAAACATAGTTACAGTAGCTCCTTTAAAGTCTTTTCTGATATTCCAACATCTGTGTCTTCTTAGGGTCTGTTTTTATTGACTCCTTTTCTCTTGGCTATATGTTAAATTTCCTGCCAGAATTTTTTATTTTGCACTGAACATAGTGGATAAGATGATTTTAAGACTCCAAATTCTATTGTCATTTTATGATAACAGGAATGTTGGTGTTTGCTTTAAAAAACAGTTAAGCTAATCACCTTGAATGTGTGGAAGCTTGGTTTTTACACTTGGTAAGATGGTTATGTTTCACTTTGCCCTCAGTCCAAGGAAAAATTTTATTTTACCCAGAAAAAAACAAGCCAACAAAATACTGTTTATAGCCACAGGATATCTGAGTGTTGCACAAATAAAACAGAAGGAAAAAACATTCTTTATGTGAACACAGATTTTTAAGGTGGCCAGTTCTTCCACTATAATTCTGAAAGATCCTCAAACTACATTCTGAAAATTGACAAACTCTCAAGTAGTGCAAAATTCACAGCATGCATTAATCACGCTTTATTTTCCCCATATGGGCAGAAAAGTTTTAATAACTAGCCTAAATGACCAAATAAGAACCAAAATACTTTACAGTGTATCTGTTGCAGTTAAAAATAAAATATTTTCCTATTTTTTCATAAAAGTTCTCATTTTTCAAGAATCAGATACAGGAATATCCTTGCATGTAATGATTTAATTCCATCCTCACCACTTTTGGCAAATGTCAACTTCTATAAGCATGTGTCCTTAGTTACAAAATACGTGTAACAACAGGTACCTCATAAGCACAACAGAAGATACACAGCTGTCATTCAGTAAATAGTTATTTTTAAAAACAGAGGCCTCTGCCTTTAGATCATGAGATGGAAAGAAATTTAATCCAAAACTAAAATACAGGTTTCTTGTTCTGCCTAATTAGAGGCCAGCTAAAATCAAAACTCACACCACTTTCGGTGACTCAGTATATACTCCACATAACAACTAAAGCTGCATGCCCACAAGCTAAAATAGTTAGGTATTGGTCTGAAAGGAAAACATGTGATTCTGCCCCCACCTATTCGCTGCCACCTGACATCTGCTCCTTCTACTACAAAGCCCAGCGGGCCCCCTATGGAACATGACATTCCACTCGGCTGCCAATAGAGGAGCCTCCACATCATCCTTCACACTCCCTCCCCTCCCTAAGCGGCTGTCAGTCCATTCTACTTTCACTCAAACCCCTGCCACCTCCTCCCCGCCACCAATCATTGCTTTATATGATATCTTTATCCCCTTTATTCTGCACCATTTCCAACAGCCTCTTCCTTTTCCCTGATTTTAATTGCTTTCAATGCTACCACCAGATTGATCTTCCAAAAACCAATATACCTGAGCCCTTTGTCTCTTATAAGCCACCAGGGCTTCTGAATGCCTAGAATATGATGGCCATGCTCAGAAGTATCCATACAAGACTCTCCCCCAGCCTCAGCTACTCTTTCACTTCTATACTCCACTCTAGTCTCTCTCCAGCCTCCAGCTTCACGTGGTACACTGATGCTTATCTAGACACACCTGCATTCACAGCTTTGTACACTTTCTTACTTCCGCCTAGGGCACTCTTCTCTACCTAGCAAATGCCTATGCATCCTTAAATAGCTTACATCCCCTCTTCTGTGAAGGGTTCCTGTTTAGAATAGAGTTCACAGTTGCCCCTCTCTGTCTATATTCCAGCACTTAATCCACTGTGCTGTAATTACATGTTTATATGTCTATTATATTCTCAAGACTCTGAGCTCCCAGAAGACAAAGACAATGCCTAGAATAGCACCTGGCTCTTTGTAAGTGCTCAATAAACATTTGTTGAACTAATAAATGAATATTATCTTTTCCTTTCTGTAGCTAACATTCTACAGCTATGTGGCATTTGGATATTAAAACCCAAAGATGAAAGACAAGAAGGGAATAAAATTTGCCTCACAGAAAATCCTATCACACAAAGACAAGAATCAAAGAAAATAATAAACAAGGAGACTTAGTATTAGTCACCATCGTCTTTAACTTCATTCCTCTAGAACCAAGAGAAATGAAAATCTTTTCTTTTTTTACAAGACAAAGGTCATATCTGTACTGATCAAAGCCCACTTTAGTAACTCTCAACTTTTCCTATATTTCAGTTATAATGCTTTCTTTTCACATCATGTAAAGTAAAAAGAAATTAAATTCTAATTTGTTTTTTGTCAAGCAAAGATTAATGTTGGATACTTTAATCACAAAACTCACACTTGGCATTGGGTCTTGGCAGAGAGCCCCACGTGTGCTTTCTCTGGATTAAATTATGCATTTCTAATACAAACATAAAAATACAGCAAAAACCAGCATTGTATAAACAAAATATGTTACTTTCTAGTTTTCAAAAGAAAATTGCAACCTCATTTAACCACTATTTCAATGAGACTTGGGATTTTAATGTAAAGCAGAGAAACCAGGATTCTTTGTCAAGCATTCTAAATTCTAAATAGTCCAAGAGAACCTCATACTTGTAGCCTTTTTCCAATCAAATGCTGAAGCTGTCTGGCATCATTTTTTTCCAAAGACAGAACCAAGTATTCCTTATTCTTCTCGTCATCCAAACAACTGCACCCAGCTGTTAAGACCAGAACAGGGAGGCAAGTCTGTGTGTAGGGAGTCCCCTCAAAGCCACCAAGCATGACTGTTCTCATCAACTATTCATGACCTACTTTCCCAAAATTCCAAGTCTGCAGACACCCCATTAAAAACAGAAAACCTTTCATTCTTCTTCATTACAACTCAATCAAAATTATGTAGAAGAAGATTCCACTGCCTAGAAAAGACTGTTATCTCCTCCTTTTAATTTATATTTTGTATTCCCCAAATAATGTATTTATGTAAAATGTGATATATCTTTTTTATCCCTGTCATCTCAGCATATTGTCTCATCAGCAAAAGCAAATCTCCATTCCTTTAAAAGTAAAACTACATACTCTTCTTTTCTCACTTCCTTTTTCATAAGAGCCTCATTTCACAGACTTGGCTCTCTGAATTCCCATCACAAGATTCCTACAAAATCCTCTTCAACCTATATTTTACTTCTGACAGGATCAGGTATGAGATCTGCCATGGCATTAACCAGTTTAGCACTTACAGAGGAAGGGAAACCATCCTGGAGACTTTCAAATCTCCACAACCACAAGCTTCAGGTAATATAAACAGAATGTTACTTGCTTTCCAATTGTCTACAATCCAAACCCTGCATAGAGACAGGTCATGTAATAAAGCCCATCTCTTCTGCCAGCAGGCATGTTTTTATTTGCACTCAGAAGAGCCATCCAAACTAATGATGGCATTTGCAACTTCTCTTTGACAACGCTGAACAATCCACCTGCTGTTTAAAAATTTGTTGCGTGACTAAGTCTCTTGCATTCAACTTTCTCTATGTTCAGTTTGGAACATACAACTTCATAAAGCTTCTCTCTTGGACATTCGCCCCTCTATTTCAAGCAGAGCCAAGATGAAAATGATGCTTCTTGTAACACCCAAGCCCCTGGTAAACACCACAGTTGTCTACATAGGCTCAAGTACATGAAGAAAGGCAACTTGTTTTACTCAGGCTAATTTTCCTCTCAAAACTTTTCACTAACAGTGATAATCCTGAAGATATGGAAATATTTCTCCTTTTAACCTGAGTATATTTTTGCACATTACATAAAAACATTGACAAATTCTTAACAGTTGCTATTATGTAGAGCACAAACTGGAGGGCTCTGCAACAGGACAACCAGCATTAGAGGACTGGAGAGGGGACAACACCACTCCCTCAATCAGCTAACTGCTAAAAATACTTGAACGTATTTCCAAGTTTACAAAACACTTTTATATATATGATCTCACTTCACATTCAAAAGAACTCTACTATTAGACATTTCACTGAATGGGGAAACTAAGACTCAGAAGTTCATATAACTTGCCCAAGGTCATACAGAGAATACCCAGAAGGGCTGAAATTTCTGTGAGAAGCCCCTGATCCCTAGCCCCACCCTGGCCATTGTACCAGGTTCCCTTAGGCTGGGAGAACAGACACTCATTCTTAACAAGGAGCCCTACACATGTTGGTCCAAGTTTGGCTGTAGGTTTCCTTTGGTGTTTTGTTTGTTTTATTTTGCAAACCAAACTTTGACAAGGGCTTCCTCAGTTGACCCTTGGACAAATAGGTTAGTGGCTTCTCTTTTCTATAGGAATAAAATCAAAATTTACATGCAATAGCCATCAGTAATTCCTGTCTGGGCTGGAGTTCAAAGAGCTGGAAAACATCACCCATGGCAATTCCAAATATAATACTTTATAGTCAAGGGATTATCAGTTGTCTTTAAGTTTCATATTAGCCGGGGCCCCAGCAGTAAACATAGCCAACCAGGCACAAATTATGCTCCAAACTACAAAGTCACCAGGTCATGAAGTAACATTACTATGGGAACTGTGCAAATACATAAAATCTCCATTCATGTAACATTTTAAAAATAAATACTTTAAAGGGAATAACTGGACACTGTGCAATATCCTTACAAGGTTCATTTTCAAGTTCCTGAATTTCACTGTGCAGAAACACACACAGTTGGAATTGAGGAGTTAAGCCTTGTTGTTTACATACCAGTCTAACAATAAATAAGCTGGAAGTCAGTTCCTCTATTTACGTTGTGCTGTGGGCACATACACCCATTTATTATCGGTGGGACTAAATGCTCTGCAAACCTTAGTGGCAATAAATAGTTTCAGAGGAAGAACCATCCTCTGAACTAGTAAAAACATGAGTGCATTCTGAAAAGTACAAAGGTTTGCTAAGCAAACCTCACCAGACAGAAGGAGTGTGTTCCAGATCTGCTCCGAATTCTTCAACTGAAATAAAATGTTTTTGGCAACTGGAACTAGTTAAAATTCCCTATATTCTGATTACTCCAAGTGCTTACCTCTGCACGTCCAGTCTCCAGCTGGGTCTGCCACGACAAGAAAGCTCCTCAGGGAAGCTCTTCTCATGATCTTTTCAGACTAGTTTAGCAATTTGCAAAATGGAGAAGATTCGCCATGGCAGAGGAGAAAGGATGGTGCCCTCCACTTGAAAAGTACCCCAAACCACAGATACTAACCCACTAACTCAAGGACAGAAACAGAATACCTACCACAGGAAGAAAAATCTACTCTGGGAAAACAGAAAGGAGGGGAAAAAAGCCAGGGACTATCTATACTTCAGATATATATGGGACAAAGTAAAAACAAAACTCCCCAGAGGAACAAAAATTCAGTGACTCTTAGAAAGTACAGTGTATCATTCATATTAGCTTCAGTAGCAAAGGAAGTTAAAAAACAAAGTAACAGTGATTTAAAGAAGACAGGCATTTATTTCTCTCCTGCCTAAATGGAGTCTGGGGTAAGCAGCACCAGGCCAGTGTGGCAGTTCCCTGGCAGCAAGGTGCCAGCCACCTACCTTTCTGTTCCACCCAGATGGTCTAAAAGGGCCTCTCAGCCTTCAGCCATTACATTATACTCCCCCCAGAATAGAGGAAGAAGGGCCAGAGAAGCAGGCATCCTTCCTTCAAGATCTCTTCTGCTTGCATCCTACTGGCCACAACTAACGTTACATGGCCATAACTAGCTGCAGAGGAACCTGAAAAGAGCAAAATATATACTTACAACTGGCATTTGCAAATGTGCAAAGATCAATATTCCCCAGCTCAAGAGAATCCACGGTCCTGGGGTCCATGCAACTGTCAAACAAATATTTACGAACTGCCTGCTTTCTGCAGGCCGTTGGCTCTGCACTGGGTTTGTGGCAAGAACAAAATAGAACCCAGACCCTGCTTTCATTCTTCAGACAGTTCAGTGGCCTGTCCCCAAAACTACTAGAAATGATATTTCAGAACAAGTATACATAATGTGTTTTTCTTTAACATTTATTTTTAAATAATTTCAAATTCACTGAAACATAACCAGAATAGTTATACCCTATAGCTTATCTACCCACCGTCAACACTTAACCACATTTACTTTACACTATATTCTTGTTCCCATTTACTTTCTCCCTCCTTCCCTTCCTCCCCCTGCCTCTCACCCTCCTGTCTCTCTCCTCCCTCTCTCTGGTCGTCCTCTCCCCTCTCCCCCTCCCTTTCCCACTCCTCCCTTCACATGCTTTTGAGAGTAAGATACAGACTACAGACGTCATTCCCCTTCACTCCTAAATATTTCATTATGTACTTCCCAAGAAGAAGAACACTCTCTTGCAAATCCTAGTAGAGTTATATCACCAACCTGTCAATGAAGTCCTTTACAGCAATGAGTTCCCTGATCAAGAATCCAGTTCAATGCCATGCACTGCATTTGGCTGTCATGTCTGGAACAGCATTTCAGCCTTTCTTTGTCTTTCCTGTCACTGATACTGTTTAAGAGCATGAGCCAGTTGTTTTGCAGAATATATGCTCCTGGGACAGGAATACCATGCGAGTGGTCCTTCTCAGTGCACGTTTCAGGAGGCACATGAAAATGTTTGTCCCATTCTGGGTGATGTTAACTTTACTTGTTTAAAGTAATGCCCACTTGATTCCTCCACTGAAAAGTTACTATTTTCTCTGTTTGGATTCATTATTTATAGGGAGATACTCTGACATTATGTAAACATCTTGTTCCACATCCAACATCCTTCCACAAGCTGTCATACTCACTCATGATTCTCACCGGGACCAATTATTATTATGACGGTTGCAAAGTGTTGGTTTTCTAACTCCACCAACCGTGCCTTATTTTTTAGTTGACATCATATAGGAAGGAAGAGCTTTCCTTCCTCACCTATTTTTTTATATGTTTCTATCGGTACCACCTCATAGATTCTTGTGTTATTCAACAGGATGTAATCTACAATGCTTGTTACTTATATTGAAGCTCAACGTGTACAGTATTTGGCCAATGGAAGCCAACCTAACTTCTGTATCCTTTTAAAATCATCCTCTTTTTTGAAAACATCCTCTCTTTATGGCACAAGTAATGTGCTCAGCAGTCGTGGAGGTCTCCAGGTTTCTTGATGATACCCAGTTGGAGTTGATTTTATCTTACATAACAAAAAGCAACCTAAAAATGTATCCCTTCTAAAACTCTACCAAGAAACAGATTAACTCTAAACCAGACAGATTCAACATTTTACATTTTAATTAATTATCCTTTATTATGAATAGCTCTGACTCTTGACATCTCTTACATTCCTGAAACTAAATACAACAAAGATAATGTCTACATGAAGCAGGCAATAACTTGGGGGTACAAGATATATATGACATCCTGACTTGAATGTCAAGGAGATCCAGGGCACTTTCCCAAGAGTCTAAGGTAGACACATAGAATTATGTGCTTCCCATTAATAGCTGGTTCTAAGGATAAATACAAGAAATCCTCTCCCTCTCTTTCCCTCAATGTAAAAGTCAAATTTTACTCAAACAATCCTCAATGATTGGCAATGGCATGCATGCCATACTACCTCTCATTCTTCCTTCCACAGAAATGAGGAGAAATGGCAGATAACTTATACAATATCATTAGTTCACTAAAGCACTATACAAATAAATATATTTACTGGGCTTGTATCATGTTTCCAGCTTTTATGGCTTGTATGGTTCCCAGAATATACCAAGCATTACGCCAGATGGAATGAGACATACAAGGACTAAAGATCCCAGACCCCCTCCTCTAGGACTTAGAATATTTTAGGAGATGGTAGTCCACAATACTTCTAATAAAAAGAAAAACTAGAATGAGCTAAGTGGCATAATTGTGACATAAGAAAAAACTGTAGGCACCCTGAAGGAAGAGATGATTCGTTACAACTAGAGGTCAGGAAAGACAGGAGAGAGGCCGTGGCACCTGCTATGGGAAGCATAGGAGCCCCTAGCCAGGGCACGCAGGTGGTGAAAAAGGATTTTCAAACTAAGAAAACAACATCAGCACAGGAATCAAACATCAAAACACACAAAAGTGCAGGAAATGGTCCAGGGTGCATTAAAAGATGTGGAGAGAAATGAAAAGGACAAATGAGTGGGAACCCAAGCATCAGATCAGCTCCTTAGCACCTGAGGACACTTCCTTACAAACACTGACCCCAGAAGGCAGGAAAGGAAATCTGCTGAAATCGCCAACAGTTTAGTTTACCTGGCCTTGTTCCATACAATCTTTGCAGAAAGAGAAGAAACAAGAACAAGAAATATACCCTAAATAACATTTTCCCAAATAAGAAATTAGATAGCATCTGTCCAAACAAACATAAAAATTCTAAACTTCTGAACACTCAGATGTGATTTTTATTTTAACCACACAGAAAGCCTGCCTTTCTTAGTACTCTTCACAATTCTCAACACATGCCATTGGACAAAATGCTTTTACTGAAAGTTGGGCTGGCAAACCACCTGCTCCTGTATCAGACCAGCACCACCTGATTATTCATGTCAGAGGACTGTGTCAGGTTCAACATGATTGCACAAGGGGTGGGTCAGGAAGGGGCAGGAAGGGTCTAAGGCAAATAAAGAAACTCATAGCAGAATCTGGGGATACCATATTGCCCACGTCTGCCATGTTTTTAAACCTGGCACCTGTGGTAGAGATGGTGCGATGCCAGCCACCTTTCCCTTTGGCCTTACTAACAGAACCCAACTCATTTTAGTGCAAAAATATGTCCAGTTAAACTATTTCCTCTCCCAAGCATGTAGCCCTGTGCCATAGCCCTTGTCCCAAAGATGTTGGAATGCTCCCAGGTAGGTCTTGAGGGAAGGCTTTCATGTTCCTAATAAAAAGGAACAGATCACAAAGGCTCTCCTTTGCCCTTCATGGCAAAAGGATGAGAGTTTCATCCAAGACAGCAAGAATAGGCTTCATATTTAACTGATCAAAACCTTCTTGCAGCGTCACTTATTTAGACCCACCTTATAGTTTAAGTTTGGGTCCTCACCCAAAAATAAAACAGCAATAAACATTTGTAGGAAAGAGACATGAGGAGAAGCACTGTGACAAATCTCAAGCAGTCACTGTATTTTTACTGTCCCCTCCTATAATCAGCCTAATTAAATCTATGGTGCCCAACGCTTTCAATATCACAATTCTTTTAAAGTATGAAGTGCTGCTAACCCACACACAGTACTTTGATGCTCACTAATTGACAATATATGCATAAAGTCCAAAAGCCACTATGAAGCAATAATGATTTTAATCAAATATTTCTTTCAGTGAAGCATGCGAGATTTGAAAAGCAGTTGATATATTTGCAAGGTATATGCTTTTAGTTTGTCTATAGGAAATGCATAATACACATAGGGTTCATAGGTCCCCTGAAATAATTCCATGACCCTCTTGAGTTCCAAGATCCATAGGTCAAGAACTATTAATCTATAATAAGAGCATTTTAGTTGAGTCTATTCCACTGTCAGGATACTACTCAGAACCCCAAGACGGTAAGTTGTAAGAGAACCATGACTTTGTCTTCTGTCCTAGCCAACCTTAATCTAGTTTTAAATTTCTGAACCTGGCTTTTGCTCCTATTTATAATGTGAAATTTAAAAAGAGAAAACCACACACATTAACACTTATGAAATTGTTATGCTACAAAAAATTCCAGTGAGTCTGAGATACCCACAGAAATGTAAGAGATGAAAAACAATTTGCTCTATCACACATTTTCTTATTTACCAGTAGGCATTAATAGCTTCAAATCGAAGTTAAATGCCCTGTTTAGAGGGGCCAATGATTGAAATAAGAAAGATAAATAGCATCAATTCCTTAACATAATGAAAGCAGGCATCTGCTAAGTTCTGAGATAGACTTTTTAAACTGCATTTTTTACAACAAATCAACAATGTATCAATTTCTTCCAGTCCTTAGATCGAAATTAATCCATTTGGTTCTCTTCATCCACAACCCAAGAAATGAGTTTTGATGACTATCTAATGCAAAGATAATGCCCTCTTAACCATAAGCCAAAAAACAAAGAACGGTGAAAAGAAGTCATTTTTTCAAAGCCCCCCAGAAACAATGGCTTTGAAGCAACAGTCAAATTTGTTTGTGTCCAATTCAGCTGTGACTTCCAGCCCACCCAGATCCTACAGCCACTGAAAAGGAAAATGGGAGGAAGGAGAGGTGGTGACCACCCCTGGAAAGCTATCACAAATGCCTAAAACCCTCAGCAGTTAGCAAGAGTTCAAAAAAAGGAGAAAATGCAGAAAGGGCCCAAAATTGCACAGCAAGTCTACCTTATGTGAAGATTAACTTTTATTTTCCAAAGACTCCCTCCAAGTTTTCACTGAACCCTTGCCCTGCTCCTAGGTACCCTGCCAGCACACGTCCCCTCCTGTTCAGAATACACACATATCTCATGGGTCAGCCTCTGTTCCACAGGAGCATTAAATTACATTATGAAGAAAAACGCTAGTTTTCTGCGCCAACAAATAAAGAGATTAGCACCGAGTCTACTATTTACCATTAACACGATGGACAGAAAGACATACCAATTAGCAGGTTTTTTAGACCGTATTCTTCATTCTCCAGACTGCCTTACTTCCAGAAAACCACGGGCTGCATCATTCAGTGTGTCAACATCCTAAAACAGACTTTGGCTGTACTCTGTACATGAATATTTAAATATAATTTCAATTTCCCTAAGAGGATTCCCACAGGGGGAACACTACTTTGAATTTTCTTTGGTGGTATGACACTCTCCCAAATTTGCACTTTCGCAAAGCCATTCATTTTCTACAAAGCATCAGGCTCCTAGAGGAAAGACAAGGAGGAGGGGCAGGGAAGGGGGCGGGGGGCCGCCCAAACTAACTGATGCCAGATGAACTTTCCTGGATCCAGAGAGCTTTGTTTTGAAGATTTCTGCCTTGTATTCAACCAAAGTGGCAAAGCAGGTCTTGAGCACTAGAAAACTACATTCTCTACCCAGAAAGTCAGGACCGCCGAAGTTGGAGGTATTTAACGTTCTGGGCTAAAGAACCCACACTGTCCTAGAGTGAACTTAGGGAGCCCTTCACATTTTTACCAAGAACTGAAGTTCAGACAGCCTGAGACCATGTCTTTTCAGCTCTTTTGCCCAAACAGCTGTTTGCATCGCTAACACCATCTCTACCCGAGGCTCAGGAACAAGAGGGATTCATTTCCGAACGTGTACCAAAATGACTTTATTTGTTTTGGATGCAGGAGAAGCATCATTACTTAAAATGACACTGTGCTTTTTCAGGACAGAGATTTGGCAGGAAGGTGAGGGTGGCATCCAAGTCATAAAAAAAACCTTAAGATTTATAGCAGATGCCAATAGCAGGGCTACACCCTTATAAACAAGGAGGACAAGAACCATGCTCCGACGATGGGCCAGAACATGGAAACTGTGGAGGACTGCAGGAAATTAGGATTATTTCTGTCCAGTGGCACTAAGTAAGTAAGGGTATGTGCATAGAAATTCGAGGGGAAAAAAAAGGTTTTCATCCTTCTTCATCAGCCAGTTAGGCATGAACACTTTTTCCAAGCAAAGTGTAGCCATAAGGAAAGACGTGTATGCATGCATGGGTTTCTGGCTGGTATCCTGGAGATCCTTCAAGCATGACTTTCTCACTCTTCTCCAAACATATGCTCTGCTCCACACATTACATTTTGTGAAATAGAATTTGAAGACTGAACATCAATGGGGTCAAGGAAAACTCTACCTGTCTATCAACCAGAGTTTGTGGTTGCAAACAACAGACACCAACTCCAGCCCACCTGAGCAGGAAAAAATAATAACTTGTTGTAATGACACTGGATTGAAAGGAGAACAGAAGGACTAAGTTCAGAAAGGACAGGAACCAAGCAGTTCCTGGGGTCTATGCAGCTGGACTACAGTTTCTTCAGATCAGGGTACGAAAAATTATTAGTTTGGGCTACTTGCAGCCTTTTTGCCACCTTGCTCAGGATTTCAACTCATGCGAGAAAGTGTCTGATGAATCTAGACATTTGGAGCACACATCAACCCCACTACTAAAGGAAGGAGCTGATTGACAGTCCCTTCTCAAACCCAGTGCAGTTTCCCCACTAGAGAGGGGGAAGAATAGTTCCCAAAAATGAAATGAGGATAATATTACTAGAAGATGAAAATGAGGAAGGCAGAAAATAAAAAACACAGATGTCTACTTCTACTGCAACATAAACAGTCTTAGCATTCCTGCTGAACTATTTATTTTCTTCAACTTTGGAAAAAACTACAATTAATACTATTGCCCGATTGTCTGTTACAATGTCCCAGAGAGAACCAGAGTCTTCAAATTTAGGAAAAAATCTGGGGCTCCAGCTAAGCTGAGGTATGTTCTCCTATAAGGAGAGCTAAGTAATTCACCATGTTTCTCTTCTTACTTAGGCTGCCAGGAAGCTCAGAGCTAAAAGTTTCATTTACAGTAGTATCCTGAGGCTAGGTTTTCAGGTACAGTTAATCCTTCATTATATGACTGGTATTTGAGGGGTTTAATTTCAGTCTTCTTTTAATGTTTCAATTGCTATTTCTTTTATTGAAAAGTACTTCAAAAGCATTAAAATTTTTCTCCATACTAACCAAAAGCCAATCTTTTCAGAACTATATGAGGATCTATCATATATGTATTTTCTGAGCTTTGAGATTGGCCAGGACCTTTGTATTCTCCAGCCAACATCATCTCTTCCCTTTTTTGGTACTGGAGAGTTAACTTTGTGCAGCAGAAACTGTTTCCAATGAATTTCTGATTTTAAATGGTGCTCCAGGAAAAACAGATTAGGTTAGATAGAAGGATGAATGGATACATAAATAATAGGTAGACCTAATTCTGAGTCTGCTTACAGTGTGCAGTAATTTTTAGAACAGTAATTTTTATCAATAAAGTTCATAAACTTTTATGGAAAAGGGGAGAAGCAAGAGAGAACTGCTCCAAACTTACAATTAGACAACCCAGCTCAGAGGGGTGATGGAAATCTGGGGAGCCAGAAGGGCACAGCATTCGCCTTTGGGAACCACATAGATTCGTTGGCTGGGTGGCGGGGTTGGGGGAGGGGTCTGATTCATTGTCTTAAAGCTCAAGTCACTTTCTGATTAATTCCATGTACCTTTAATGCTAAAAATGACCAGAATCCCATAATTCTGCTGGAAGGGACAGAATTAAGTAGAACAGTCAGATTCTTGGGATGGTAAGCAAAGTTGCATATCTGGTCCCAGGATGATCAGAAAAATCTGCAGCATGCTTTGTGCATGCTCTTTTGGTGGAAACGGGGATTCTCAAATGTGAAAGTGCTGCCACTAAGACAGATGTCTCTCAAGTTGGGTTTCCTGAAATAGCATTAGGACGGTTCTTCATAGGCTGATAATCTGTGAGGAAAATATGGAAATCCATTAAATTAAAAACTACTCTCCACCCTCTCACTTTCCTCCTTTTTGGAAAGCAATCTGTTTCAATGTTTGGCAGTAAAAATGTCCAAGATGAGCCAATACCATAACAATGAGAAATTTTCATTGCCTGGTGTGGCATCCATGGGAAACAGTGATCTGCATTTAGTGAGACATTGGAGAGGTCCTCCACTTTTGCCTGGAAGCCCTCCCATGTGCTCAAGATTATAAAATAGGTTATGCGATGGTGTTTCTTCTTCCCACGTCCTTTTGCCCAGGAGACAAGATAGTGTCTCTCCACTGCAATCACACAAAGCCCAACACACAGCTTCTGAAAAAGAGGGGAGAATTGGCCTCCAGGTAGCTGAAGGTTGGCTACCCTGAGTTGTGTCTGGAGAGCAATGAATGACATTAAACAAAGCTTAAGCACAGAATCACCTACCCCCCAGACCTTTAAGAGTCGGGAGACCAATAATTTGGACCTGATTCCAAGGACTACATAAATTTGGGATTCAGAATTAATCAAGTTCTCCCCAAGCAAATGAAGGAGCTGAACTAGATGGGAGTCCTAACCCAAGTACCCGCAGGGCCCATTAGGCTGTGTGAATCAGTGACACGTGCTCTGGAAGGCCTGGGACAAGCCGGAGGACACATCCCGGCCACATGGGACAGCAGCTGGTCAGTGGTCACTATGAGAGAATCCAGGCCCATATGGGGGGAGAATCTGGATTTCCTCATAAATTCCTCTAATTTTTCAATCCTAGACACTAATTTGTAAAGGTTTTTATGCACACTTAAAGTGCCAAAGAAAACATTTTTATGAGCTAAAGCCAAATCTCAGGTCCACAGTTTGTCAACTTAAAGGAGGTCAGGCTCTATACTGAAGCACCCTGAACTGTGGCACCCTTATCAAGGAGGGCCTGCTCACGTCCCATGGAGATCCACAGGGCTTTGCGGGGTGACGGTACAAGTCCTGGAGCAAACCAGACTCAGTATGTCTCACCTACTGCTCCCAAACCTGTGCAAAGACGGAACCCTTTGTGTCAAGACTCGTGTGAGCAGCTCACTGAACGTGTGCTCCACAGAGAACACTCTAGCCGACACTAAACCTCTATTATCCACCTGGCCTAAAGTGCCACAGGGCCATCCTCCTTTACCCTTGTCTGAAGTACAGGAGGAAATTAGCATCTACTGACTCCCAATAATGTGCCAGTCACCATGCTCAGCTCTGTGTATTCCATTTCTCAGTTAACAGGCAGGAGTTAAATATTATTGTCCCCAATTTAAAGGTGAGAAAACATAAATCAGAGGCCCTGAAGTAACCGCTAACAAGGGAGGTGGCCAAGAGTTGTGCCCACAGCTGCTGATTAAAAGCCCATGGTCTCCACTATTCAGTAGCTTAATGGGCCGCTGGGAGCCTAACTTGAGGCCTAAAGAAATATTCTCTTGTCACCTCCCATTCTTCCAAATTGCTCACCTTGGTGGCTTTTGGTCTGCCTTTTTTTTCCCCTCATAATTTCCAGACTCTTCATCTGAAAACTTCCCTTGCTCAAAGGAATAATGTATCAGTTGCTAACAGCCACACTGAACATGTGACAGACCGGTAACTTGCGTGGTGTGCACGTACCAGCCAGGGACAGCGCTAACTGCCTGTGGGACTCCCCCCACATTCCATTTCTTCCTCTTTTTTTTTTTTGTCTGCACATCCTGTACCCTTCCACTCCCCAGTTTCCCCTCTTCCTAGCTTTCCTGCCCATCGGCTATCCCTTGCCTCAACCTATTTCATTGCTTTCCTTCACCCCCAACGTGAATACAGGTAGGAACAGAAGTCTAGCATTTTATGTACCATACTTAGGGATGACCACGCATCCTGGTTTGCCAGGATACTGGAGGTTTCTGCCTGCTATTCTAGTTAACTATTAACAGCGGCCCCGTCCCCTCAGTAGGACCTCAGATTGGACAATATGCCTCACGATCTCCTTGTATGTTTATTGAACAAAATCTTTTACTCCTCACCCTTTACTTTAAAAGAGTATGAGTCAAATGCCTCAAATTTTCCTCTGTGAGCCTGTCTGAAATTTTTCATTGCCATATTCCTGAGAAAAATACCTGTTTCATAAGAAATCCAGACCCCGTATCTGCTAGGCATATCACACACACAGACTAGAATCAACACCCTCTCAAGGTTTCACATGATGTATCGTCTCTTGTTTTCCATGGCAGGAGGAAGAATGGCAAGGAGGTGGCCCCACTAGCCACAGGGATCACAACCCTGGAAATTCACCCTTTCAACTGCAAACACTCCTGAGTCTACTGGCCTCTAGGGCTGGAGCTAGGTGCTGGGACACAGCAGTAAAAACGACCTCAGGGAACTGAGCCAGAAGGGAAATTCGGCTAGAAAACAAACTTTAGAAGGAGGAAGGATCAACAAGGCACCAGCTGGAACCTTCCACCCTTTGGTCTGGATTCCTTCTCTTGCTCAACTGCTAGTTTCACTAAGATCTTTAGGCAAACTGAGATTGATGGAAAATGTCATTTTGAGAACTAAATGAAGAAATATTTTTAAAGGAGTGAATGGAACTCCAAGAAAAACAAAGAGGTCATGATTTACATTCTGGATTAGAGTTTCAATTTCCAGTAAGGAGAAGACAAAAGCTACAGAGAATCCACAAAGTGAGGACAGAAACTGTGTATCACTTAGTTCTCCAAACATCTAGCACTAATCCCAGATGTACAAAAGAATATTTCACATACACTTTTTTTTACAACTATAAAGCTATAAAATAGGTATAATGGATATATAATAAACGATGTGATTTTGTAAGTTTTGACATATGTATAAGCCCACAAAATCATCACCATAATCAAGATGTTGTGCAAATCCATCACCCCCAAAGCTTTGTTCAAGCTCTTTTCGAATCCTTTCCTCCCATCCCATCCTCAGGCAGCTATTCTCTGCTTTCAACCATTTTATATCACCATCAGCAGTACAGGAGTTCCAGTTCCTCCATATCCTCACCAACACTTAGTATGGTTGAGGTTTGCTTAATCATAGCTATTCTATAGTTGTGTGGTGGTATTTCATTGTGGTTTTAATTGGCATTTACCTCATGATTAATGATGTTCAACACCCTTTCATATGCTTATTTCCTGTGCATGTAACTTTTTTGTCAAATAATTTTATTTTTTTAATTGAGTTATTTTGTCCTCTTATTATTGAGTTTTGACAGTTCTTTATGCATCCTTGGACACCCTTCACTGCAGATATAGGATTTTCAAGTATTTTCTCCTAATCCGTGTCTTATTTTTTCTTTCTCTTATAAATATCTTTCAAAGAGCAAAAGTTTTTACCTTAGATGAAGTCCAATATATCAAATTTTTCTTCTATCAACTGTGTTTTTGTTATTGTTCTAGGAAACCTTTGCCCAATCCAAAGAAACTTTTGGCAGTGTGATGGATCTGTTCATTACCTTGATTGTAGTAATGTTTACTCTGATATATATATACATATAAAAAGATTTTCTGCTGTTTTTGACTAGAAGTTTCATGGTTTCAGCTTTTAAATTTAGGTTTATGATGAAACCATGAGTGAATTTTTGTACCTAGTATGGATTGCAGTTTAGGGTTTTTGTTGTTTTGTATGTGGATATCCAATTGTTTCAACACCATCTGTTGAAGAGTGTCCTTTCTCCAGCAATCTGTCTTCTTTGCACCTTTGTCAGAATTATATAAACCTCTAGGGAAAAAGCAGAACTCTCAAAAAAAAAAGGCCCTGATTGACAGCTGCTGAAGTTTAAAATGTACATAGTCTTTGATTCAGCAATTCAAACCATGGTAGTCCAGTCTAAAGAAATACAAGCACGAGGATATGAGAATATGCCTAAATACTTGTAACAGCATTATTTACAATAGGGGAAAAACAAAAGGACATGGGCATACTCCCTAATAGAAGGAGTGAATAAATCCCAGGCCAACTCCAGCATGAAATCAATCTAGGCATTAAAAATAGTGAGTTGAAGCTACACATACCAACCAGAAGAGATACCTATGAAACATTTTATAAAGTACATATGAAAATTGCAGATTAATATATCTATTATATAGATTATGTAGTCTATGATTATATTCTTGAAATACATGACAAAAACCTAAATATGTATCCATATGTTCATGTATGTTCGCAAAAACCTGGAGAAAGTTGTATAAAAATAACCACCAGACCCATGATACTGCATTTCCTTCATGAGCAGAATTGGGAATAGGGAAAGGGGCAAGATTATTACCTTCTTTACCTATGTCTAAACTGTCTGATTTGCTGCCTTGTTATCCTAAGCAGACATTATTTTGTAATTTTTTAATCAAATTGAGTATAAAATAGTAGCCATGACAAGCAGCCGATCTGCCACTCCATTTCACATCCACCCCACCACTTGGAAAGAATTCTTACTGCCTTTTTTCTTTCGTTTTCTTTTTGGTGGTTGAAGTAGGGAGAAATATATTAGTGCATGGGAAATTCCACACTAAGTGTTAAGGGCTGAATATTGTCCCCCAGAAATTCAAATATTGAGGACCAAACCCTGATCACCTTAGAATGTGATTTTATTTGGAAATAGAATCATTGCAGATGTAATTCGTTAGGCTGAAAGCATACCAGATTAGGGTGGGCCCCTCATCCAGTATGACTGGTGTCTTTGTAGAAAGCATAAATTTGGACAGAGACACACACACAGGGAGAATGCCACACGACAGTGGAGTGGTACTGCCACAAACCAGGAATGTCTCTGCTTGCCAGCAAACCACAGAAGTCAGGAGGGAAGCACAAAACAGTCTCCCTCCAAGCCCTCAGAAGGAACCAACCCTGTTCACACCTTGATTTCAATTCCAGCCACCAGATATGTGAGACAATACATTATTTCTGTTGCTTAAGCCACCCAGCCTGTGGCACTTTGCTAGGACAGCCCCAGGAAACTAACACACTAAGCTGCCAAGAATTTAAGTCCCAAGCAAAATAGCCACCATCAATACAATCACAGCCCCCTGCTCAGTTCCCAGAAAACAGCCTCGGGAGACCTGGAAAGCACAGTGTGGGGAAGTTGGGGTTCCTATGGCCAGGATCCTCACTGAACTTAAACCACCTGATGATGTAACTGGCCTGTTGCTAGGCTACCACTTCCACACCTGTAGGCAATAAGCTATTATTGCGCTATAGAGAGAGCTCGGCCCAGTGCTCTGGGCAGAAGCAGAGATGCTAGTGCTCGACCTACCGCCAGGAGAACAAGCCGGGTAATAAACCCTTTCACCCCAAAGAATGTTTTGCTGTCAATTTCTTTGGTCACACTGAATCCATAGCAAACTTGCCCGGGGCTGAAACTCATTGGCAAGACAGTTGGCAAAGTTCAAGGTTCATTGTTGACCAAGGAAAAAGACAGGCTGCCCTTATGGGAGGGATGCCTCAGCGGGCTGCCCCTGTGAATGGGGAGAGAGTGGATTGTCCCCCAATGGGTATGTCATCTGAGGTGGTTTGCCTCCGAGAGGACTGGGCCCCACCCCAAGACTGGAGGCAAGTGGAGGTGACACCTGAGGCAGTAGGGGTGGCCCTTGGTATAGTAAGTAAATCCTTTGAGAAACAGAGTGCCCATGAGGTCGTGGGGACTGTGGGTTGGCTGCTTCTCACAGTATTAGAAAAGTCTACAGAAGAGAAGGGCATGCTCCTGAAAAAGACCCAGCAGCTGAAAGGTCCCCAAGGAGAGGAGCAGCCCCCTCCCCAGGTCGTGGAGCACTGTATGGTCCGCCCCTGTACTCAGGCTGAGCTGGTGGATTTGGGCTCCCAGTTTAGGCAGAAGCCCTCGGAGTCAATATCAGCTTGGTTCCTGCATCTGTGGAACTTAGGGGTGAATGGAATTGTTCTGTTGGGATCAGAGAAGGGAAAGCTGGCTTCCCTGACAGTGCAGCCCACCTTGAGGCAGTGATTACAAAATGCACATCAGACCCCAGGGAGTCACTCCCTCCTCAATTGGCTTATGACTGCACTACATGCTGTGTGGCCCAACCCAGGTGATCTACCATCCTCTCCTGTTAGATGGCAGACGTATTCTGAGCTCCAACAGGTGTTACTAGGGCTAGGCATAAGAAAGGCCACCTATAGTCCAGGGAATTATGGCCCAGATGAAGATATTTTCACTACTGGGATGAGAAATATTGTACTTCAAACGGCTCCTACATCCCTCTTTGGGTCTCTAGTGGTCATTCTTTCCCCCCACTTAGGGCATCCCATAAGCTAGGTGACAGGTAAAGTAGCAGACTTAGGAGAAGCTGAAGCAATGAGAACACAGAAAGAAATAAGGTCTGCTACTCACAAGAAGAATTTAAAGGGCCCTATGAAGGTTACAAGACCCAGATGTGGGTTGATTTAGTACAGGAAGGAGCAGATGGAAAGAAATTAGATGGGAAGTCAAATAGGATCTTACTAAAGCTATGGCAACAACTGAAACCAGAGCAGCAGTTCCAGCCATTAAGACCAAAGAGGCAGAGGTCAGAGACAGAGCCATGAATCTGGCCTGTGTGTTTGCAAGACTTCCTGCTGGAGAGCAAGCCAAACTCACTCGAGCCCACACAGGAAGATGATTGGGAAACGCGGTTTGATTGAGAGGAAGGTTGAGGTATCTACCCTGAGGGACCAGGGGTGACTGGAGGCCACATATTTAAATAGCTATCCATTGGTCCCCAGTGAACATATAATGTGTCTTGACTCTGGTGGACACAGGAGCTGAATGTTCACTGATTCATGGTAACCCTGAGCAGTTACTCAGGACCCCCACTATCACAGATGGATATGGGCAAAGGCTATCAGAGTGAAACTAGCCCAGATTGTTTGGGGAATAGGGTGTCTACTCCCAAAAGAGTATACTGTCTATATATCTCCTGTCCCTGAGTATATTTGGGGGATTGATATCCTGCAGGGTCTTTGGTTGCAGACCGCTGCAGGTGAGTTCAGACTGAGAGTATGTGTGGTGAAGGCAGTTCTGAGGGGACATGCTAGGCACCCACCCATAGCTCTGCCTTTGCCTTGGCAGGTGACTAATACCAAACAGTACAAACTGCCTGGAGGGCATAAAGAGATTGGAGAAACTCTCCAAGAGCTGGAAAAGGTGGGTATTATAAAGCCCAACCATACTCCTTTCAATTCCCCAGTGTGGCCAGTAAAAAAGCCAGATGGCTCCTTGTGTATGACAATGGATTACAGAGAACTGAATAAAGTTATACCCCCTATGCATGCTGCTGTCCCCTCTATTGCAGGCCTGATGGATATTCTCAGCCATGAACTAGGAACATACCATTATGTGGTAGATCTTGCTAATGCCTTCTTTTCCATTGACATTGAGCAGGAAAGTCAGGAACAGTTTGCCTTCATGTGGGAAGGACGGCAATGGACTTTCACAGTCATCCCACAGGGGTACCTCCACAGTCCCACCATCTATCATGAACTTGTAGCTCAGGACTTGGCTATATGGGAGAAACCACCAACGGTGCGGCTGTACCATTATATTGATGATGTCATGCTCACGTCCGATTCTCTTTCAGATTTAGAAGGTGCATCACCTAGACTGCTGCAACATTTACAGGAGAAAGGATGGGCTGTGAAAAGCACCAACATTCAGGTTTGCCTGTCAAATTCTTGGGGGTTGTCTGGTCAGGTAAGACCAAAGTTATACCAGAAGCACTTATATATAAAGTCCAGGCCTTTCTTACCCCCACAACTGTAGCATTGCTACAGGAGTTTCTGGGTCTTCTAGGCTACTGGAGAGTGTTTATCCCACACTTGGCACAAATTCTGAAGCCCTTATACTGGTTGGTACAAAAGGGCATTAGGTGGGACTGGGATGAGACATGTGCATCTGCCTTTACTACAGCAAAACGGGCAGTCAAGTCCTTGCAGGCCTTGAGTGTGATAGACCCATCAAGGACCTGTGAGCTGGATGTTCATGTCACTGAAGACGGTTATGGCAGAGGTCTCTGGCAGCAGCTTGAACGAACTCACCAACCCACTGGATTCTGGTCACAACTCTGGAAAGGGGCAGAGGTACGATACACTTTGATAGAAAAGCAACTGGCTGCCGTGTATCATGCCTTGCTAGCTACAGAACCCATCACTGGAATGGCCCTGATAAAGGTAATAACCACCTATCCCATCTTGGAGTGGGTACGAGACTGAACCCAAAAGCCAAGGAGTGGTGTGGCACAAACGCCCACACTGGCCAAGTGGGGTGCTTACCTACAGCAGTGTAGTGCCCTCTCTAGAAGCCCCTTGAGTGAAGAACTCCAATGTGTGTTGGGGCCGGTGACATATACTAGTGAAAAGCAGGAAGAACTTGCTTTTGAACCAGTAGTAGCAGAGAGTCCCTATTGGGAGGTAAGAGCCCCTATACCCGAAGATGCATGGTACACACACAGATGGCTCCAGCCATCAGCAGCCCCCAAAATGGGGGGCCATAGCTTTCCATCCTAAGACTGAGACAATATGGATGGAAGATGATGAGGGTAAGAGCAGCCAATGGGCAGAGTTGCAGGCTGTGTGGCTTGTGATCAGCCAGGAGCCCTCCCCTATAGTCGTCTGCACTGACAGCTGGGCTGTCTATTAGGGCTTGACCCTGTGGCTACCAACCTGGTACCATGCCAACTGATACCAGGGGACAAGAATTGTGGCAAGACTTATGGGTCAGTGGTCAGACTAAAGTAATTACAGTATACCATGTGACAGGTCATTTGCCACTGGCATCCCCAGAAAATGATGAAGCAGATAAATTGGCCCAGATATGTTGGTTAGAAGGAAAGCCTGCCTCTGATGTAGCCCAATGGTTACATCAGCGTTTGTTGCATGTGGGCTATAGCCCAACGGTGGGGCTTGCCTTTCACCTTAGAAGAAGTTAGTAGAGCCCAGCAGGAGTGTGTCATGTGCTCCAAAAGGGACTTACACCGAGTTCCACAGCAACATGGGACCATAGCTAAAGGGCCTATACCCCTCATTAGGTGGTAGATAGACAACATTGGGCCTCTACCTGTGTCAGAAGGATATCGGTATGCCATGACTTGTGTGGACACAGCTACTGGACTTCTGGTTGCTTTTCCTACCCGTTTTGCGGACCATCAGATGACCAAAAGAGGCCTGAAGCATCTCTTTGCTGCCTATAGCCGATCACAGGTAATTGAGAGTAATCAGGGCACCCATTTTACTGGATATACACTGCAAGAATGGGTGCGACAGGTGGGAATCAAATGGAAGTTTCATGTGTCATACAATCCTACCGCAGCAGGCATGATAGAGAAACACAATGGCTTGTTAAAATCTGGACTAAAGTCAGATACCAATAGTCTGTAGGGATGATCAGTCTGCTTATGGACCGTGCAATGGTGTTTGAATGAGAGACCCCGAAAGGGAGCCCTGAATGCCATAGACATGTTAACCCATATGGCTGCCTCCCCTATACAACTGCAAGTACAAACCAAGGAAGAATCACTGAAGCCGAGGTTCGGCCACCAGAATAATATCCTGCTGCCAGCACCAACTGCACTGAACCCTGGAGACTCCACTGAGTGGACAAGGCCTTGGACCTTTCGACACATGAACCAATGATGGCTGGCTCCCCTGGCACCTTGGGGACAAGGCCTGGAAGCTGGCCTCCTGTGTATTCCTGGAATAACAGCAGAGTGGCCGCCAAAGGTCACAGTAGTATATCCTGAATGGCCAGAAGGTAGGAGCATCTTACTGGGGAGTTTTGTTTTGTCATTATGGCCAGTGTGTGCACCTCCAGTAGCACTATATATAGACCCTTCAGTAACCCCCACGGGGAAAGGAGTAAAAGTATGGTATACTAGACCAGGAAGTGACCCCCTTCCTGCTACAGTCCTATCACAGGACCACTCTCTTGTATGCATCCTACCTGATGGACAAGATTTGCCTATGTTGGTGGCATTTAGACATGGGTCTTATTGCCTCTAAGGTCTTTGTGGATTGGGATCTTCCGCTGGCTTGAGGATTATTATGTTTGTTACCTGTATCAAAATCTTGTTGTATCTTAATTTTTGTTATTATCTCTAAGTTGTTGTTATCCTCTGTTGCTGTTGTGGAATCTAGTTACAGTGCTCCAGCTTTCTTGCACAGGGACCATTGTGGAAGATTGAAAGCATGTAGATTGTAAGATGAGAATCCTGGAGTGGGGCTGTGTGGGGAAGTTGGGGTTCCCATGGCCAGGATCCTCACTGAACTTAAACCGCCTGATGATGTAACTGGCCTGCTGCTACTTCCACACCTTTAGGCAATAAGCTTTTATTGCACTATATAGCGAGCTCCACCCTGTGCTCTGGGCGGAGGCAGAGACGCTAATGCTCCACCTACCACCGGGAGAACAAGCCGGGTAATAAACCTTTTCACCGCAAAGAACGTTTTGCTGTCAATTTCTTTGGTCACATTGAATCCATACTGAACTTGCCTGGGGCTGAAACCCATTGGCAAGACACACAGGCAGTCCCAGTCCCCCACGGTACAGGTGGCTTGTACACCAGGACGTCATGCACAGCTAAGGAAAAGCATGCGGCAGGCAGAAGGGACAACGGAACCTGTGTCTTTCTCCTCAAATGCACAATTATGAAGAAACTGTGAGGAAGGACTTATCAGAAAAGGATCAGGACGGATCTATTCTTGCAGACAAATAAGGAGCAGGTTCTCCTGGCAACTCTCCACTTGTCTCCCTTCTTAGGCACACAGGCAGTAATCCCTCTCTCTTAAGAAAGAGAATGAGAAGGAAACCAGCATTTTAAAACTTGAGAGAGGCTTCACTCTTACAAATGCAAACCCAAAGAGCAGCTCTGCAGTAATCCAGCCTCCTTGCCTTTATCAGGATTGGAAACGTCTGTGCCATCATGCCTACTGCAATGAGAAAGAAACCTGCCTGGGAAAGCCTGTGTTGTGACTCCTTGTGACACTGATTTTTCATCAAAGTGAGTTCCACGATAGCAATAGGTTCTTCATTAAGATAATTTATACAGTTAGTTAACAAGCATACGGAAACAAATCAAAATATCCCCAGATACAAATAATCCCCAGACAGTCTGAGACTCTCCTGGAGGCCAATTTGAAATGGATTTTCTGAAGTTAACTTACACTGTTGTGCTTGTTGGAAAGAGGCAAGTCCCAGAGGCCGGCTACCTGGAGACCCTGCAGAAACTCTGATATCTAACTGTTGCAAGGATGAAACCCTCGTCTGCCCTTGGTCTCTGGAAAAGTGTCACTGAGATCTGTCTTAACGCAACTATCTTTCACATCGCAACCCATAATTTCAATTACCACAGTCAACAGTGAAGCATATTTCCTGTGTTTTACAGGGGCCTCCCTTTAGCCAGGCAGCACACGCAGCGCTCGATGGTGGCTGCCCTTGCCCTGGACATTGACCAGAAGTAGAGGAGGGGGAAAGAAGCCACCATTCAGGGGTTCTCTAAGGTCAGTTTTCATTTTTTTCAAACCCACTGTTAAATAGGCTCAGACTCAGCATAAAAAGAGCATCCTATATAGACACATTCGTTTGGTCCCAGTTTACGCAAGGCAGGCATACCCAGCCCTCTGGAAATACAGAGACAGAATAAGTCAGAAGGCAATATGGTTTTAGCAGTGTATGAGTTTCCTGCAGCTGCTATAACAACGTACCACAGACTGGGTGGTTTAAAACAACAGAAATTTATTCTCTTATAGTTCTAGAGGGTGGAAATCTAGAATCAAGATGTTGGCAGGGGCCATGTTCCCTCCAAAGGCCCTAAGGAAGGAAACTTCCTTAATTCTAACTTCTGGTGGTTGCCAGCAGCCTTGCCCCCTTGGCTGTCTTCCCTGCCTCTGTCTTCACATGGCTTTCTCTCCTATGTCTTCAAATCCCTCCTTATATGGACACCAGTCACTGAACTTAGGGTTTACCCTAATCCAGTAAGACCTCATCTTAATTCGATTACATCTGCACAGACCCTATTTCCAAATAATATTCACAGGTTATAAGGTTAGGACTTCAATACATCCTTTGGGGGGCCACAACTCACCCACAACGGTGAGTAAGACATAGAGGCAAGGATGCGAACCTGAATCTCAGTCCCATAGCAGCCATGTCAGTTAAGAAGGCCAAAGGTGCAAGCAATAAAATATCCCACTTCAACAAGCAGAAGAAGGTGGTCTTTTCCTCACTACTGGAACCTCCCTTATCAAAGCACAACCTCAGCTACAACAAATGAGGGGAGAGGGAGAAGGCCTAGGCCGTTGAGCATGGGAAAGATGACCGCGGCAAGATGAGGGACCCACGTGACATCAGCATTGAGAGAGCCGGCTGAGACTTTGGAAGCACCGAAATATGCTAAAGGCACAAAGAAAGTCTGTGCCTGATTCCTTACACTGTCCTTTTCCAGTCCTTGGCCTGAGGGTTTAGACCTGGTGATTACTCCGATGCTTTATCACCAGTTAGCAGCTAAACTGGGCTCAGACCATTTTTTCAAGTTAACATAAAATGATAGTAACTAATTCTACCAGACTCTAAGGAGGTCTTTGGACAAACATCTCAACTATTTCTTCTTGCTCCACTTAAACAAAGCCTCCGTTTAGATTTGTGCCCAAGGGGGCCGAGGGAAGCACACTGCAGTCATTGAGCGTTTCTGGACTAATTTTGTTTGCTGACCACTGAGAGTCCCTGAACTGCTGCTGTTCCAGGAGTCAAACAGCCCTAGGGAAGGGAGCCTGCGCTCCAGCGACCTTGGGGTTGTCCAGGGCTGACTCTTCCAGGATCCAATTTATAGGACTAATTTACACTGTAGAGTCCATGCAGAGGGAAGGGGGAGGAGAAGGCTTATCTGGAACATGAAACAAAATACAAAAGTTGCCTAACACTCCAAGATAAGCCAGTAGAGTCAACTTTAAACATACCCATTAGGCAATGGATACCCAGGGGTCAGAGAGTTCTTCCCAAGGCTAGCATTTTGCAAGTCATTTGATAGAGATTTTGCTGACAAATTGCTGAGAAAGACCCAATGATGTAAGGTAATATTTTGCTACTGACAGACCTCAAATTAAGGATAACTCCAAGTTTTCTTTATGAACAATAAAGCCCAATGCTTTGTGCTTGCTTACTCAACTATGAGAGATGGAAAGAATAGAAAAATCTAGAATTAATTTAGGGAGAAACCTGTCCAGGTAAGAATAGCTATGGCTTATTTCTAACCAATTGCTCTTGAGCTCTCCCCCCATTTTTATTCTAAACGTGGAATGACTACAGACGTGATCAGGCTTGATTACCAGCATTCAACATCTCCAGTTTGGATGAATGCCATGTGCTCCAGTTGAAGAGACTCTTAAATGGCACTTGGGAAGTTCAATTTAAGGACGACATTGCAGCCTACTTCCCACAGATATGTGGGCCACCAAAAAGAAGGTAGCCCTGGGTCAACACTGACAACCACTCTACTTCAACAAAAAATGTGACGGCATGTCTAGCCAATGGGGCCATTTGCTTTAATTCTATTTATTAATAACAGCACCAGTAAGTGTAAATCATCCTGCATGCTCATCTTCTGCACTACAGAGAAGCAGGTAAGAAGTAAGCTCTGGAGTCAACCCGCCTGGTTCAAATTCCAGCTCAGCTCACTTCTAACTGTCCAGCCTTGCCCAAATCATTTACTCTCTCTAGCTTTACCTATAAAATGTGAATAAACATGGTTACAGGAGATAAATGAGCTAGATAATTAAAATAAAACTCCTTAGTACAGAGCCATGCACACAGCACATACTCCATAAAAGCAGGCTGCTGTCATCTTCCCTGCTCTGTGTCCCTTCTGTCAGTTTGGTCTGCTTGGAAAAGTGTCATATTTGCCAAGGTTATCTCTCCACCTGATGGGACTGTTCTAGTGGTCTCCAACTGACCTTCTAGAAGGTTCTGAAGTGGCATAATAACAGAGAAATAAGTCCAGAACAACCCCCACTCCAAGTCAAAGTGAAATCTACCAGCTAAGACAAGGCAGAAGAAGTACAAGATCATCCTGGGTAGGGAGTACTCTGACCTCCTAAAATCTCCAAATATTATTCAGTTAAAAACTTAAACTTTTTTTATCAGCCCAGAGTTTAACAAGAAATCAGAAAGATTCCTAGGATCTGGCTTTCTCCCTACCCTTCCTCATACCACCCTTTTTTGGAAATGCTACTAAGCACAGGTATCAGACAAAAATGAGAATGAAAAAAATGTGGTAAAGGAAACAGAATGGTCCAAGCTGAGAAGCCAAGAGCCAGCTGATGGATAAAAGTTCTGTATTTTCTAGATCTGTCATGGAGAAATGTTACTCTCAGGAAAGACCAGCAGATGATTAAATTGGAACCTTTATAGAAAGCCTTATGAGAACATGGTTACACAAAGACTCCACCATTAGAATTTGCTAGAACTTGCTTCCCATACATTCCTACTATCAGATTCCACTTCATCCTTGTAATAACTATACCACAGGCAAGGGTGTGTGGGCCTCCTTTGTTTCAAACTCTGTCTCCATTCATCTTTCTCCTGTTCTCCTCCTTTCTAGCCTCCAGAAAAATGTATCTGGTGGCTCACGGAAGACACATGGTCTGGAGAAATATACATTCCATATGGCTAAGTGTGTCCCAACTCTCATATGGATAAGAGTCACTCTAATGGATCCACCCAGCCCAGTAAGACAATAAGGAAACCCATGCAAAATTTAAAATATCAAGTCCAGAAGTAATCTCATCACTATTTAAAAAAACGAGAACACTTAGCCTTTTTCTACTGAAAAGTCCCCTTTGCTTTCCTGAAAGAGCCTGTTTCAAATCTGCTTCTTTAAAAATCTGCAACTCATCCGAGTCCCTCCAAGAAAAATAAAAGTCCACTGTGCAGACTAGAATGTGAAGAGGGAAGGATTCATATTTGTTCATTTCCAAAAGCAAGGGTGGTCATTTAAATCTTCATATTCCTTTTGATCCTACTATATTTTTAATGGCAGAATCTCCCAGCCAGGACTCGAGCGGGATGCAACAGAAGTTTTAACATTCAAGGGAGCAGATGAACTTGCCGCCGTTTGTGTGACTGAATGAGAAATGACCCAGCTCAGCCCCGCTTGGGGCAACGCGTCGCTCGCTTCACCAGTGCTGGATTTGGGTCAAACAGCTAAATCTCAAACCAGAGAATATCAGCATCATTTTGTTTTGCAAAGCAGCAGGTATTGGTATTGATAATCAAACCTGACCAAAGATGCCATTTCCTGAGCAAGTGAGCTGGTTGCTGGACTCAAATGACAGAGTGACTGGTTTCAATTCTGCCATGCTCCCAGGGCCACGGACCCTCTGAATGGGCATCGTCTAATAGGGGCTTGTAAAAATCAATTAAGAAAAGATACTGTGCTTGCCTTGCCTCTTTTGTTTCTGGGTATTTGTACAATAAATTGACTCCTTGGTCCTATTAGAAACCTCTGGGAAGGCTTCTCTGAAGCATTTTCTTCACTCCAGCTCATCTAAATTGAATGTTTGCATTAAAAATGAATGAGGTTGTATGAGAAGGTTAAAAAGATTTGTGCCAGGAGGGTGGGGCTTTGACTTCATCCATTACTGCCCTAGGAACACGGTTTCCATCGCCCCCTCCATGGCCACAGAATCTAGGCATGGTAAAGCATTCCATTCCTGAGAAATCGGAAATGTCCTTCCTATATGGTGACGTCTTGAGGGCAGAAAGGGGAAGAAGAAATTCCAGACAGCAAACAGAGACCATGACAAACATAACCACAAGCAGTGTAAATAAAATATTAGAGGCAGCTCACTCACCACCTCACCGGCAATAGCCACCTTCCCCAGAAGCGAAAAAGTGGAAATATACTAGCTGTGTTTTTATAAAGAGTAGAGCTGCTATTGGGGAAAGAAGGCATGAATATGAAAAAGATTTTTCTCCCCTTGGCTTACTTTTATAATGGCAAGGTTTGAGACATACTTTTAAAAGAGAATCGGGCCTGTTTACTAATTTAAATGTGGGGAGTATGAAGTTGAACCCCGTGTTGCTAAGTACATTCCAACAGAGGTTTGATCTCAGTGATAAGCCCTGTTCACCTAGGCTTTCAAAAGCCCAAAGCCCAGACTCTCTCAACGGGACACCTCAAAATGAAATAAACGCACTGCAAATGCAAACTGTAATAAGCCAGACTCAAGCCAAATGCACATGTGTACATTTCACTGAAGAGCCAGGACATTTCCAGCAAGGAACGATCGCCATGCAGAACGCAAGCCAGAGTTCTCGCCTGCCAAGGGTCACGTGCTCTGGAGGGCCCAGGAGTCCCTAAATGAAACAGGCCAATAGAAACAACGTCAGGAGACAAAATCCACAAACTCCACAAAGGAATGGATCACCAGGCCATAAACGCCACCTCAAGGAACTCTGACCTCATCTCCCTAAGGACTTCCAAGAGCCACTCTCCTCACTTGAATGGGGAACTCTCCACTCGCACCTCAGTCACTCTCTCCTCTAGAAGGGAATCCAAGCCCTGAGCTGAGGGAGGAATTCAAATGCACAACTGGTAACTGGTGCTACCACCAAACTACATTTACATCACCTTTGGCCAATCGTTCAGAGCCTGCTGTTGATATTCTCTTAGTAAGACAAGGAGGCAGTTAGAGGCTGGTCACCCACCACCCTATCTCCAAGGCTAAAGGGCCCTTTTCTTATTTGGTCTGTTTGAGACCCAGGGGAATTGGCCGGGTGTCAGGTCCTGTTAATGTTCCCGTAAATTTCAGGCCCAGGGAGGCTTGCAAAGGGCCTGGGGAGCACGTGTTTCTGCTAAACGCAATGCCCTCTGCAGGTGAATCCTCAGTATAAGCATTTACAGGCAAAGGTGAGCCTCTCCCAGCACCTGAGGGACCATCCGTGTGGAGCTTTCGATTTTCATTGAGAAACCTCCCAAGCCAGTTAGGGCTTCCCAGCCTCCACTGTCCTAAGTCTTCAGACTGGCTCTGCCTCCAGGAGCACTCTATTTTACTACTAAAACACTTCTTCAAAGTTCACTATGAAACAATATGGCTCTGAGCCTGCCAAAAGTTTAACTGCAGGTTTCAGTGGATTTTATCTGGCTGGGTAGCTGCCCTCCCCCTTGAGAAAATCTGCAATCAAAAGGCAGTCCTCAAACCTTGCAGTCAGAGCTATTCCAGGGCCCCAAGCGTCACTGAATGGTCTCCCCTTGGAAAAAATCCCTTTCTCACTTGGACCCTCTTTCCCAATCCCTAGCTTCAGAATCCAAATTAAAGGTAGTTTGGCGTCTCAGTAGACAGCACTGGAAAACTTCTGATGGGATGACCCAGACATAACTATTTCGGAACTTAATTTTTGATTTTCAAATTATCTGGGGTAGCTTGGGTTCAGGGGAGATGAAGGGAGAATGCCAGCGAATAGGAAAAAATGAAATAAAATAAGTAGCATACCATGACCAAGCTAAACCAAGCTTAATATTTCCAAATTATATTGGCAAATGGGCGCTTTCACAAATCATTTGTTCTGTCTTCCCTGGAGACAAAAAAAAAAAAACCTGGATGTAAAAACCCTAACGCCAGACCAGTAAACTGTGTCAGTGCAATGCAATCTAAAATTGCTTGTCAGAAAAGTCCAACCTTATTTAGACCAACACGCACACAAACACCCCAAGCCGAAAGTTGTCCCGCGCGCAGCGATGCGTTCGTCAATTTCATCGCCCCCCTCGCCCAGTCAGGGTGCCCCGCGCTGGGTTGAGCCGACGGCATCAGGCTCTTACTCGCGCGTGTTACACGACCGCTTCGGGCAAATCCCTCCAAGTGGGCAGAGGCGCCACCTCGGCTCCTCCGGCCCGGACACCTCCTCCTTCAGGCTGGCCCCCGGCCATCCCGGTGCCCCTTACCTGCAGGCGCTCGGTGGCCGGCTGCCACATCTTCCAGCCGCGGGGTTTGGCAGGGGAGACGCTGGCGTGACTCTGGATGGCGCCGGGGTACGAGAGGCTGCGGTCCCGCTTTACATCTGGGTCGGGGTCCGCGCGACGTGCGTCCTGGAGCCGGCGACCGCCGCCGGGTGGGCGCAGGGGGCCACGAGCAGGAGGAGGCGGCGTGGCGCACGGCTGCCGGCAACTTGTGTGCACGGCCGCGCCGGCTGTCCTGGCGCAGCTGCGAGAGGACTGCGCAGCTCCGCCCGGCCCGCGAGCGCACGGCGGCGGCGGCGGCCGCTCCCTCCTCCTCCCCCACCGCCGCCGCCGCCGCCGCCCGGACCTGCGCGCTCTGAGCATGCCCGGGGCCCGCACCCGCTCGAGGCCCGCTCCCGGGGCCGCAGATCCCCGCCTGGCCCGGGGCCAAGCAGAGCCGGCGGCCCGCTCCCCGCGGCGCCCGGGCGGGTCGGGGTTCGGGAGAGGGGACAGGCGGGCCTGGAGAGCGGGTCTGCCGGAAGGAGAAGCCGTAGCCCCTGGGGGCTCCAGCCTCAGCTCAGCAGGCAGCTCTGAATCCCCCGTGTCTTGCCAGGCACTGCGCTGCCGTTACACGCTTCCATTCATTTGTCCCACTCGCTTTAACTGAGCATCTATTACATTCCAGCCCCTTTGCTGGCTTCTGAGGATACAGCGTGCAGGGGACAAGAGAACATTCCTCCTCTCCTGAGCTGGTTCTGTTTGGAAGCGGGGACAACCAATGACCAAAAAACACATGAATGGGTGCTGGGTCAGGGTGATGAAAGTTAAGAAGGAAATAGGAGAAGGGGAGAGAAGAGCTTCTTAGGGGAACTTTCGTAAGACCCCAAAATGGGTGTGATAAGCAGCGACACGGGGCGGAGAACTGGGACACCTGGACCTGGGTGAGGAGACTGCAGGCCCCCATCCTTCAGCCCTCCGGAGGCCTGCAGGTGCTGCAGGGGATCCTGCAAACCCCAGATAAGACGGGGGCCCCCTGGGGTTCCAGTGCTGGAGGTTGGCAAGTGTTGGCCACCGCAAAGTCACTAGTCATAAACAGGTCTGGCTCTTGCCATTCTCTTGGCAACTGGACAAGTATTAATATCCCATCACATGGATGAAATAAAGGAGGCTTGCAGAGTTCAAGGCACTGTCGGGTGACACAGCCAGTGAGTGGCTTGGGGAGTGCACCTCGGATGACTTTGAGGCTGGTGGGCCTGCCACGTGCCTCTAACTGCTCTGAACATGGGAACACTTGGGGAAAAGAGCAACTGTGGGGCTGGGAGTAGGGGGCACTTGGCAGGATGGCGATGCCAAGCTGAGTCTGGAGGGTGCTGATGAGTGTGGGAGGAAATGCTGAGGGACAGAAGTAGTGATAGCAGGGAAGGGGAACAGTGTATGGGGGCCCAAGGGTCCTGAGAGTCAGGGTCCAGGGAGCAGAGGGGCTGGCAGGGGAAGAGTGTTGCTATCATATGGCCCTGGGATGGGTGCATGTGCACAGACCGGGTCCTAGCTACTGCTGCACTGTCAAAGTTAACTCCCTAGGTCCAGAGGATCTGTCCATTACCACACACACGTAGAGTGGTTTCTAGATATCAGAGCATGCCACAATCCAGCCCTCAGCTCATCAGATCCTCTCAGCAACTGTTTGATGGACAGAAACCCCTATCTTCCAAAGCTTGGGGAGCAGGTGATTCATGGAGTCACCCAGAAGAGAGCCACAGGGCAGTAATCCAGATCCGCAGCTTCAGGCAGCTACTTCCGGACCACACAGTTGTTCATTGGTGCCACCTGCCCTGGCAGGCCCAAGGCCCTCAGGGCCCTAGGAGCCTCTGGCAAAGCCACAGAGATGCTCGCCAGAGGCATCTTTCTCTCTACAGGACCACAGGCTCCTCTGGATCTGCCAGAAAACCACCGTGAGGACTTACAGTCTCGCCTACTTCCCCAGGCCCTACCACTTGCTCTGGGCCAGTAAAGAAATCCCTTCTGATGAGGTGTGTGCGCTCTAGCCCTATGCAGAAATACATCTCAGATGCTTTGTCAGGTGGTCTCTGTTTTGAGATGATATTTTTACTTTTCCAATAACTCATTCTGCATACCTCCCACACCTAGAAAATTCTTAATGACAATAATAGACTTACCCAGCCTCCTAGTACTCTTCTATCAAATCCCAAAGCAGAAAGAGGTTCATTACAGAAATCTAGAAAACCCAAATATGCATATTAAACCTCTCAGGAAGGTTTAAAACAGAATATTCAGTTGGCAGGGATGTCTTCAGACTTGAGCTTTGAAACCATCCTCAGCTGCAGATGCTTCTGTAGAAAAGTGATTTTGTTTTAAATAGCAGCAGGATAAGATAACAGCCTAAATTCAAATCGCATTAGAGCGTTAAATCCTGTCTTCTCACCTCTGAGTGTAATTAATTGTTATGACTCAGTAATACAGCTTTGAGTTCAGAGTATGGTGCTATTTAAAGAGAAAAGGCTTCATCTCTGTAAAGATCGCTTTCAGTTACCAGTCCCACTTTGCAAACAGATTTTGTAAGGTAGAGAATGTGTTTAAACTCAAACGACACTTCTGTTTCAATTGCTTTATACCAGTAATCAGGAGACTGGGGGGTGGGAGGCGGGTAGAGGGGAGAGTGTAGGTGGAGGCGGGTGGAAAGTGACAAAAGGGATGGGACAACCTCCCACTTGTGAGTTTTGTTCCCAAGTCTTCCCCAGAAGGAGGACCCTGCAATAGAGGGCGAGTGACATAGAGACATCTACTGGCTAGAGCCGGGATGTGCATGCCCAGCTCTCCTAGGGCGGCTCCAGGGCGGTCACAACCGTCACCCTCCTGGTGAGTCTGAAAGTGTTTTTGCAATGTAAATGAGACTTTCTTAGCAGACGACCGTTCTTTAAATAAGCAGAAAATTTGGGGGTGCAATGGGTAGAAATATTAGGCACATAAGTAGGTGCCTAATTTCATATACTGAATCACTAAGCAGTTCTAATCTTAATAAATAACATTTCAAGAAAAATGACCAAAAAAAGGAAAAAGATTGACAAGATTCAGAAGAGTTATAAATGTTTTGTCCAGAAAAAGAATTACAACCATCCCCAGAAATTTCTGTAAGCAGATTAAATCGAGTTCATGATTCCGAGCCCTAAGGCAAGAAACCTAGAAGTCCACATCAGAAGATTAGTGAATTAAATTATGGTCCAGGGTGTCAAAGAAATATTAAAATATCATGTAGCCATTAAAGAGGATAATTATGAAGCTGTATTGCAGCTGAAAAAATGCTTAATGTGTAATTATAGATTTTTAAAAGGCTAAAATGTGCATGATTTGAATACCTGTATAAAATGTATGTCCATCTGAATAAATAACCAGAAAGAAGCTAGGATAATCGGGGGACTCAGGTTGAATTTCCAGCTTTCAAGGTATCTCGGTGATGCCTTTTGGCAATTCATTTGCCTTGCTGAATCTGAGAGTCTCCATCTGTAAAAGGTGATAAGATTACTTGAATATATTCAGATTACTGGGAGCCATGAATGTGTTAATATGAGCAATGTGCCTGGCACATGGTGGGTGTGCGGAACACGCTAGTATTCATCCCAGTACTTTTCTCCCTCTTAGTGAAATGACCAAATTCTTTCAAAGAGGCACATGTTTCTTGTGGTTAAGTCTTTTCCACTTAGAATATTTGTTGATTTCAATGATTTGGTTTAGTTTCTCACACAAAAGTGATAAACTATATTAAAACTCATTTACATTTTTAATCAGATGGCCTGCAAAATTTGTTATAGTTTTAAGTTTAGTAGAGCAAGATTTGGAAGGTCCTTCTTATGGCATCATTAACTTTATTTCAAAATCACAAAAACAGCAGTAGATGAGCAATATGGTAAAGGCTGAAAATTGTTTAAACCTCCCTGTAGTGATGGAGCCTGGCTCTTACCCTTGCACAGTGAGTAACAGGTGTTTATTAGGGTATCAAGATAATCCTTTTCCTCCCTTAAAAGGAGACCATCACAGTTTGTCTTTGCAACTTGCTTAAAAGGCTTATGATGGTGCAGGACGTGGTGACACTCAGGATTCATGTTGCCATTCTCCTAGTCATGACTTTCTCACACTCTCACCAGCTCTAGAGACGTGGTAGATCATTTTCAAAGACAGTCACAAACATCTTCCTCCTCCCCCTGGAAGTTGTGCCCCTTTGCACTGTGGCTTGTCTGTCTCTACCATCATGAGATGGAATTCATCTGCAACCCTGGAAAGAGGCAGGCCACTCCAGAACAGTAGGCAGCAGGTTTACTAAGGAAGGGAAATTACATGTGAGGCTTGTCTTGGGGATGGGCAATATCTCACCAGAATCTCAAAATTTATATAGAGGCCTCAGCCACATTCAGTCATGCATCCAGATGGCCTCATCAACACAATGCTTTCTCAAGTCTGTGTTCTTGAAAACAGCTCCCACTATAGGATCAGTGGCCAGAACGTGTATTCCAAGGACAGGGGAGGGGTTGAGGCCTCTGACTGCCCAAGTCCAGCTCTCAGGTGAACCTGCAGTCATGTTCTCTTGACAACCTCCTCCAACAGCTCTGTGACTTGCTTTGATGAACCCAATGTAACAGATGTGACATCGTGGAACTTGCAAGTTTAGGCTACAAAGACCTTTCAGCTTCTACTGTCAACTCTTAGCACATGAGATGGTGGCAGGATGCAGCCCGGACTAGTCTCCTTGAAGACCATGTAAAGGGAGGCCAAACGGACAGCATGTAAGCAAGCTCATCATAGAACACCCAGTTCAGTGACACGGCTCAAGGACAGCAGCCACAGGGATGACCCAGGTGAGACCAAGAGAAGAACCACCCAGCTAAGATCAGCCCAAACTGCTGACCCATATTATTATGAGTAAATAACAAGTTGCTTTTTAAGCCTTAAATTTTGGGGCGGCTTGTTAGGTAGTGCAGATAATTGGTACAGAAAACATCAATAATGAGTGTTAGTCTTTCCCACTAAACCCCACATCCTTCTCAGTATTTCCTAACCACCCATTTATCCAAGTTCACGCTGACAGAAAGCCTAGTTGTCTGACAAAGATATTTCCTGTTTGTTTTCTCCCTACTCCCTTAGGCCTGCCTCTGTCCTAGCCTAGACTGCCTGATCCATGCTGCCCACTCATGCCTGCTAAATAGTCTACTAAGTTCTTCTGAACAGAAGATGGGATGTGGGCTGTCCTCCAGGTAGGTTTCTCCTAATGCAGTCTGCAGTGAATGTGAAGGTGTCTGCTCCTTCACAGCCCTTCTCGTTCCCTCTGAAACACCACACGTGTAGACAATATGCTGCCTGCCAAGCCTTTCAGATGGGGAAATACGGCTCCAATTCCAGCTAGAGCCTGGGGAAACGAGACAGGAATGGAGGGTGGTACTTGACTCTGCTTTCACCACATTAAGCCAGACACGGGCATCCCGGTGCTACTGTCTTCTATGTGGACTTGTTTCTAAGAGTCCTTGCTGCAATCTACCATACTCCAACTAGACATTAACAGCACGATTCCAAAACCCCAGGGCTTGTGTGGAATCACCCAGATGCTATGTTTCTACTTCACCATTTCTCGTCTGAACTGACTTCACACAAAACCAATCACTTTTTTCTTTTGCTTTCTATTTTTTCACTCTTTTTCCCCCACTTCCCTTATTAAATAAGAAATACTTCTCCCAAAGCCTATGGGAAATGTGTTGGACATAACTTGTATAAATTAGGTCATCTGGGAAAGAACATCCATGACAACAAAGATGCTTCCTGATCTACCTTGACGTTTGCTTAACTCAAAGCTTGCAAGTACAGTTCTGCAATGTGAAACCCACTCTGTTACACAGCACAGCCCTTCCTTCAGACATTACCAGAACTGTCCCAATAAAACCATAAGGGAGTGGCCTTATGGGTGGAGAAACTGGGAAAGAAGTAAGGAGAAAACCAAATTTCATCTTCAATAAACTCTACCTGGAGTTGCAGGTAGACTACTACAGAAAAGTATGATTATATATTCTGTGTTCCTCCTTTACTGCTCATACTGTAAGTGGAAGAAAAAAGGAAAAGGACATCATCAGTGACCTGTCTGAAGTGTACGTGACATTCAGGAATTATCAGTTAGTAATGTGCAATGGATGTTGTAATGGGCAGTTCCTAATCCGCCTTCAGGACCACTGTTCACACTGCCTCAGCAGCCGGAAGCACTGGCCGATGTTGGCGGGTGAGCCAGTGGCCCACAGCTGAGTCCCACTCTCAGCATCACCTTCAGCCAAGGAGGACTGACTTACCCGAAGTGATGCTCTCTCCCTGGGGGCAGCCCAATTCCAAAGACTGGCCGATATCAGGGTGCAAAGGCCTCCGCGGGGGATGACTGCAGAGAGCCAACCCAGCTCGAGAGCCTCCCACCGGATCAGCCAAAGCTTTGGTTGCAATTGCCTCACAGTCCGATTTCTCTTCTTGTCCAAACCTGCTTCCCTAACTTGATTCCAGACTCTATTATGGTGGGGATTTGGGAGCCAGGCCACTTTCTGGACAGTAGTAGACAGAGGAATGAGCATCTCTAGAATGTTGTGGCAGGGCGATTGTTATAACTTCACTGGCAGTGAATCAAAACAGGATTCAAGTGGAAGGGAATGTGCTGATGGGTACAGTGGCCTGGGCCTTAGAGAGATTTAGGGGAAATGGTAAGTATGAGGCTTATGGAATCGAGTGACTAGTGCTGAGCGCTGTGGATGCATTGGAAAAGAACAGAGAAATGCAGCTAGTGATTATGGCAAGGCGAGAAAGCCAGGGGAACTCCTTGCCAGTGTCTAAAGACTCACATCTTCTGCATCTAAATGGTGGGAAAAGCTGAGGATCAGGCCCAGGAATTGGTTATATAGGGAGTGGAGCTCCAGAGAAGATTGAATTCTCCACTCCAGAAAGTGCTAAGCCAAGTTCAGGACTCTGACTGGAAAGGAATGTGACCCTGAGGCTTGGACTGGGAACACAGGCGGATGCCCTTGGAAATCTTGAATCCCCAGACTCCGGGACCCCTCCAAACCAAGAGCAACATTGCTCTCATTGCCCAAGAGCTGTTGAACTCTGCTTTGCAAAGTAACTCGTTTAATGTGATCAATTTTTATAGGACACTGCATGCAACAAAAACAGATACATATTCCTTTCAAGGGCATGTGAATATTTACCCATGTAGACTATATATTGCTACATAACACATTAAATTAATTGAATTTTAAAAGAACTGAAACAATATAGAACACGTTTTCTGACTACAATAGAATTAACTCAGAAATCAATAACACAGAAATGTCTGGAAAAATCTACAAATATTTAGAAATTAAAAAACACACTGTTAAATAACCCATGGATCTAAGAAGAAATCACAAGGGAAATTTGAAATAATTTAATTAAATAATAATAAACATCAGAGGCAACAGGGGCGACCTGCTGCGGCATGGGAAAAGCTGTTTCCTCAAAAGTAAACCCTTGGAGGACTTCCGCAAAGATAGCGGCGTGAGCACAGCGGGAGAAATCTCCTCCCAACACTATATTTATCTACGAAAATACAGCAAATACAACTATTCCTAAAAAAGAGACCAGACTACACAGGAAAGCACACAGGGTGCAGCTACACCCAAGAGTACTCAGCACCGCAACAGGCGGCCATGAAAAGACAGAGGAATATGGTCCAGACAAAAATCAACCAGACAACCCCAGAGAGGGAGCCTGAAGGAATGGAAATGCAGTCTTCCTGAAAAAGAATTCAGAAAAAAAGTCATAACCATGCTAATGGACCTACAGAGAAATGTTCAAGAGCTGAGGGAGGAAGTGAGGGAAGTGAGGAAAGACAATGCAGAAATCAGACAAGCGATCGACGGGCTTAACAGCAGACCGGATGAGATGCAAGAGACTGTTGATGGAATAGAAATCAGAGAACAGGAATACAGAGAAACTGAGGCAGAGAGAGATAAAAGGATCTCTAGGAATGAAAGAATATTAAGAGAACTGTGTGACCAATCCAAACGGAACAATATTCGCATTATAGGAGTACCAGAGGAAGAAGAGAGAGAAAAAGGGATGGAAAATGTCTTTGAAGAAATAATTGCTGAAAACTTCCCCTCGCTGGGGAAAGAAATAGTCTCACAGTCCACGGAAACCCACAGATGTCCCAAGACAAGGGACCCAAGGAAGACAACACCAAGACACATAATAATTAAGATGGCAAGGATCAAAGATAAAGACAGAGTATTACAGGCAGCTAGAGAGAGAAAAAAGATCACCTACAAAGGAAAACCCATCACACTATCATCAGACTTCTCAACAGAAAACTTACAGGCCAGAAGAGAATGGCATGATATAATTAACATTATGAAACAGAAGGGCCTCGAACCAAGAGTATTGTATCCAGCACGATTATCATTTAAATATGACTGAGGGATTAAAAAATTCCCAGACAAACGAAAGTTGAGAGAGTTTGCCTCTCATAAACCACCACTACAGGATATGTTAAGCGGACTGCTCTAGAGGGAAGCATTCCTAAGGCTAAAAATATGTCACCAGAGAAAATAAAATCATAGCAAAGAAAGCAGACCATCCAAATACTAACTAAAGGCAAAGAATAAAACACCTAGTATATAAAGAATGGAGGAGGAAGAATAAGAAGGGAGAGAAATAAAGAAACATCAGACTGTGTTTACAATAACTTAACAACAAAGGTAAGTTAGATTGTTAAATAGTAAAGAAGCAACTCTTGATTCTTTGGTAACCATGAATCTAAAGCCAGCAATAGCAATAAGTACATATCTATCAATAATCACCCTAAATGTAAATGGACTGAATGCACCAATCAAAAGACACACTGTAACAGAATGGATAAAAAAGCAAGGCCCATCTATATGCTGCTTACAAGAGACTCACCTCAAACCCAAAGATATATACAGACTAAAAGTGCAGGGAAGGAAAAAGATATTTCATGCAAACAACAAAGAGAAAAGAGCACGTGTGGCAGTACTTGTATCAGACAAAATAGACTTCAAAACGAAGAAAGTAGCAAGAGATAAAGAAGGACATTACATAATGATAAAGGGGTCAGTCCAACAAGAAGATATAACCATTATAAATATATATGCACCCAACACGGGAGTGCCAGCATATGTGAAACAAATACTAACAGAATTTAAGGAGGAAATAGGCAGCAATGCATTCATTTTAGGTGACTTCAACACACCACTCACTCCAAAGGACAGATCAACCAGACAGAAAATAAGGAAAGACACAGAGACACTGAACAACACACTAGAACAGATGGACCTAACAGACATCTACAGAACTCTGCTCCCAAAGGCAACAGAATACAAATTCTTCTCAAGTGCACATGGAACATTTTCCAGAATAGACCACATACTAGGCCACAAAAAGAACCTCAGTAAATTCAAAAATATTAAATCTGACCAACCAACTTCTCAGATCACAAAGGTATAAAACTAGAAATAAATTTTAGAAAAAAATCAAAAAGGCTCACAAATACATGGAGACTTAACAACACTCTCCTAATTAATCAATGGGTTAACGACCAAATCAAAACAGAAATCAAAGAATATATGGAGACTAATGACAACAACAACACAAAGCCACAACTTCTGTGGGACGCAGCAAAGGCAGTTCTAAGAGGAAAGTATATTGCAATCCAGGCCTATTTGAAGAAAGAAGAACACTCCCAAATGAATAGTCTAAAGACACAATTACTGAAATTGGAAAAAGAAGAACAAATGAGGCCCAAAGTCACCAGAAGGAGGGACATAATAAAGATAAAAGAAGAAATAAATAAAATTGAGAAAATAAAACAACAGAAAAAATCAATGAAACCAAGAGCTGGTTCTTTGAAAAAATAAACAAAATAGATAAACCCCTAGCCAGACTCATTAAGAGAAAAAGAGAATCTACACACATAAACAGAATCAGAAATGAGAAAGGAAAAATCACGATGGACCCACAGAAATACAAAGAATTATAAGAGAATATTATGAGAATCTATATGCTAACAAGCTGGAAAACATAGAAGAAATGGACTTCGTAGAAAAATACAACCTTCCAAGACTGACCAAGCAAAAAACAGAAAAACTAAACAGACCAATCACCACCAACAAAATTGAATCGGTAATCATAAACTACCCAAGAACAAAATCCCGGACCAGAAGGATTCACCTCTGAATTCTACCAGACATATAGAGGAGAAATAACACCCATTCTCCTTAAAGTTTTCCAAAAAATAGAAGAGGAGGGAATACTTCCAAACTCATTCTGTGAAGCCAACCTCACTCTAATACCAAAACCAGGCAAAGACCTCACCAAAAAAAGAAAATTACAGACCAATATCCCTGATGAACGTAGATGCAAAAATACTCAACAAAATATTAGGAAACCGAATTCAAAAATACATCAAGAGGATCATACATCATGATCAAATGGGATTCATCCAGGGATGCAAGGATAGTACAACATTCGAAAATCCATCAACATCATTCACCACATCAACAAAAAGAAAAACAAAAACCACATGATCATCTCCATAGATGCTGAAAAAGCATTTGACAAAATTCAGCATCCATTCATGATTAAAACTCTCAACAAAATGGGTATAGACGGCAAGTACCTCAACATCATAAAGGCCATATATGACAAACCCACAGCTAACATCATACTTAACGGCGAGAAGCTGAAAGCTTTTCATCTAAGATCGGGAACAAGACAGGGATGCCCACTCTCTCCACTGTTATTCAACATAGTACTGGAGGTCCTAGCCACAGCAATCAGACAAAACAAAGACATACAAGGCATCCAGATTGGTAAAGAAGAAGTCAAATTGTCACTATTTGCAGATGAAATGGTATTGTACATAAAAAACCCTAAAGACTCCATTCCAAATCTACTAGAACTAATATCTGAATTCAGCAAAGTTGCAGGATACAAAATTAACACACAGAAATCTGTTGCTTTCCTATACACTAACGATGAACAAACAGAAAGAGAAATCAGAAAAACAATTCCATTCACAATTGCATCAAAAAGAATAAAATACCTAGGAATAAGCCTAACGAAGGAAGTGAAAGACCTGTACTCTGAAAACTACAAGACACTCCTAAGAGAAATTAAAGAGGACACTAACAAATGGAAATGCATCCCATGCTCTTGGCTAGGAAGAATAAATATTGTCAAAATGGCTATACTACCTAAAGCAATCTACAGATTCAACGCAATCCCTATTAAACTACCAACAGCTTTCTTCAACGAACTGGAACAAATGATTCTAAAATTCATATGGAACCACAAAAGACCCTGAATAGCCAAAGCAATCCTGAGGAGGAGGAATAAAACAGGGGGAATTATGCTCCCTGACTTCAAACTCTACTACAAAGCCACAGTAATCAAGACAATTTGGTATTGGCACAAAAACAGACCCACAGACCAGTGGAACAGAATAGAAAATCCAAACATTAACCCAAACATATACAGTCAATTAATATTTGATAAAGGAGCCTTGGATATACAATGGGGAGATGACAGCCTCCTCAGCAGCTGGTGTTGGAAAAACTGGACAGTTACATGTAAGAGAATGAAACTGGACTACTGTCTAGTCCCATACACAAAGGTATACTCAAGGTAGATCAAAGACCTGAATGTAAGTCATGAAACCATAAAACTCTTAGAAAAAAACATAGGCAAAAATCTCTTGGACATAAACATGAGCGACTTCTTCATGAACATATCTCCCCGGGCAAGGGAAACAAAAGCAAAAATGAACAAGTGGGACTATATCAAGCTGAAAAGCTTCTGTACAGCAAAGGACACCAACAGTAGAACAAAAAGACATCCTACAGTATGGGAGAATATATTCATAAATGACGTATCTGATAAGGGGTTGACATCCAAAATATATAAAGAACTCACGCACCTTAACAAACAAAAAGCAAATAATCCAATTAAGAAATGGGCAGAGGACATGAATAGACACTTCTCCAAAGAAGAAATTCAGATGGCCAACAGGCACATGAAAAGATGCTCCACATCGCTAATCATCAGAGAAATGCAGATTAAAACCACAATGAGATATCACCTCACACCAGTGAGTATGGCCAACATCCAAAACACAAACAACAACAAATGTTGGCGAGGATGTGGAGAAAAGGGAACCCTCCTACACTGCTGGTGGGAATGCAAATTAGTTCAACCATTGTGGAAAGCAGTATGGAGGTTCCTCAAAAAACTCAAAATAGAAATACCATTTGACCCAGGAATTCCACTCCTAGGAATTTACCCTAAGAATGCAGCAGCCCAGTTTGAAAAAGACATATGCAGCCCTATGTTTACCGCAGCACTATTTACAATAGCCAAGAAATGGAAGCAACCTAAGTGTCCATCAGTAGATGAATGGATAAAGATGTGGTACATATATACAATGGAATATTATTCAGCCATAAGAGGAAAACAAATCCTACCATTTGCAACATGGATGGAGCTAGAGAGTATTATGCTCAGTGAAATAAGCCAAGCCGAAAAAGACAAGTATCAAATGATTTCACTCATATGTGGAGTATAAGAACAAAGAAAAAATACTGAAGGAACAAAACAGCAGCAGACTCACAGAACCCAAGAACGGACTAATAGTTACCAAAGGGAAAGGAACTGGGGAAGATCGGTGGGAAGGGGGGGATAAGGGGAAAAAAGGGGCATTACGATTAGCAGACGTAATGTTGGGGGGGCACAGGGAGGGCTGTACAACTCAGAGAAGACAAGTAGTGATTCTATACCATCTCACTATGCTGATGGACAGTGAGTGTAATGGGGTTGGTGAGGGGGACCTGATGAAGGGGTAGTTTAATAACCATAATATTGCACATGTAATTGTAGATTAATGATACCAAAATAAATTATATATAAAATAATAATAATAAACATCAGCCTATCGTAATTGTTGCATGAAGCTAGAGCAGTCTGTAGAGAAGAGTTCATAGTTTTAAATACTCAAATTTAAAAAAGAAAAGATGTCTAGAATCAATTATCTGTTTCTACCTCAAGAATCTAGGGAAAAATAGTGGGAGAAATGGAACTCTTCAACATTCCTGATTGGGATATAAAATGACTTCACTTTCAGAAAACAGTTTGGCAGTTTCTTATAAAGTTAAACATGCATGTATCATATGACCCAGCAATTCCATTTCTAGATATATACCCAAGAACAAATGAGGACATATGTCCATACAAACACTTGGACTCATGTGTTTATAGCAGCTGTATTCACCTTAGGCCATACTGGAAACAACCTAAATATCAGTCAACAAGCAAATGGTTAAACATATTGTGGTATATCCTTAACAGTGGGATACTTCTCAGCAGCAAGAGGGAACAAACTATTAGCACATGCAATAACACAGGTAGATCTTTAAAACATTTCACTGAGCAAAAGAAGCCAGACACAAAAGAAAAAGCAAAGTTTATATGCAGAACTATAGTGGCAGAAAGAAGATCAGTAGTTTCTTAATGCTGGGGTGGGGGCAGTAATTGAAGTCAAATGGGTGAGGGAAATTTCTGGCATGATGGAAATAATGTATTTCTTGATTTTGGTGGTAATGAGTCAAAACTCATCAAACTGTACCCTTAAGACACATGCATTTAATTCCCTTAATGCTATATGCTATGCATGTGTAAATACTGTTCACCTGAAGAGCCATGGAGGGTAAGTGTGCACAGGCAAGCTGAATGGCCACTCTTTGCTTACAGAACGTGCCCTGAGGTGTGAGATTACAATCCCATTCTAGACATCACAGTTTACTTCTGGATACCCTGACCCGTGGATAAGCACGGTGCCAGAATTTTAACTTATAACAATATTTTCACAATATTATTCTGCTTATCTTTTCAAAAATGTTTGTGTTTATTTCTCCTGACTAAAACTAAATTCATACTTGATGTGAAAAAAGTAAAAAAAAAAAATTGAACATACCATTCTATCTGCATTAAGGTCAGAAGCAGAGCTGCTGGAGGCAACTTCTGGGTCCAGGCTTGTCCGCCACCCACATTGTTCAGAAAAGACACTCATGAAATAAGGGAGCGCCCTTTGACCTCCCTTTTTACATCTGACCAGTCAGGTTTCTGTATTTCCCCTAACTCAAGGTTTTCAACCCATTTTGTGTAGGTTTTCGAAATCAGGTTAGTGAATTATGATCAGCATTGTAAAAAAATAAATGGGACAGGAAAGAGAACAGAAAATATCAGAGTGTGCCACACATAATAAAGTAGGTATCACTTCAGGAAACATTTGTTTAAGCTGTGTGTGTACATATTCTTACTGGGTGTCATGAAAGAATTCGCTAACGTCTTTCCCCCATTCTCTGCACAATTGTTGAAAGGCACCACTTTCAAAAAAGTACCGTCGTCCCCCAAGTCCTCTGCTTTTTACCCCTCAGTCCCCCAAAACACATACACACACACACACACACACACACACACACACGCAGACCATCTATCTCTATCCCAGCTTCATTCCTATCTATGGTTTTAAAAACCATGTAAGATTTGTGACAAGGATGGGGATAAAGATAGATTAAAAGTTTTAAGGCAAGGAAAAAAAATAACCAGAGAAGCAAATCCAGCAAACTGTGGGTCACACACAGCTGTCTTGGATGATGATTCAATAGGTGATTTTTGATTTTGTCTTTTACTTGTTCTATTATTTTCTCAACTTTCTTCAGCAGGTAAAAACTCAGAAGCCATAGTCAGACAGACCTGGGTTCAATTATGATTCCAAGAACTAGCCAGAGACTAAAACCATAGAAACATGTCTGTGACATCTGTAAATAAATATACACCAATTTAAATAAACACAACATCCATAATTTTTATAATTTTTGAATATTTTTAATTAAGGTCACATTCTCTCCCGCCGACAATATATAAATTTGAGCCCCTCATTCATGTTCCCATTGAGATTGTGACAGAGAGTTACTCTTGCTTCTCCCAGGCTGCCAAGAGTGAGTCAACTTTTTCATCTTCCTTCTCTGATATGTAATTTTTCAATGCCCCTTAAGATCAGATTTTGGAACATTGTGTTGAATTACCAGATAGAGTGGCAACATATCTATGGTTTTAGTCTCTGGTGAGTTACCGAGTTTTACAATATTAAGCTTCTGGCCTGATATCCATCATTCCACAATTTTCAGAAATTTTTCTCCAAAAACCTCATTAATAATGGCAGGCATGTATAACAAGAGAGCCCTGCCTTTTTTTTCCTATGGTAAATTGCACATGAATTTGTAAATTTCATAGACATCTTTTGCTTTCTTTGATAATCAGCACACTGTGATGTCATCATGAAATGAAGAAAAGCTTCCAGTCTTCAAACATCATTAGGACTCCAGTGTGCTGCCCAGCCCAGGACTGAGTACTAAGCCAGCCCTGCCATCGTGTGACTTTGAGAAAGTCACTTCACCTCTCCTAGCCTCCTATCTCTCATCTTTAAAATAAATGATCTGGATTAGTTTACCTCTAAGCTTTGTTCCAGCTTTAAAATTTTATTATTCTCTTCTTTGGTTAATGATCCCATTAAAATTGTGTAATGTGGTACATCAATAACACTAATGGAATTCTTTAAGGCCCATGCCTGTTTTAAATTTTTTCACCATCATTCAAATCTATTTTTAGAGCAGGAATAGCTGTGTGATTTGCCCTTTGGGGATCCTTAACATAAAATATGGTGGGGAAGGGTGGGACATGGCAGGGTAGGTAAGAGGAGTGGGATTAGAAGTTAGTTTACATTCTAATGTGTTGGCTAAAACCAAAAACCTTATCCCATAAAACAATGACCCCTTGGGTTGCTAAGAACATGGTGTCATACTGTTAGTGGTGATAGTATCAGTTCCACCCAGTTCCCCAGAATTAGCTAATTCCAAACACATGATCCCACTGCAATGACATTCCACCTGATAATTTTAATTAGTGAGCTCATTTCCATTTATTCTGCAGTATTTCCCAAAGGATATTATTACACTTGAACTTCACTGATGACCAACATCCTTCAACCCCTCCTCCAGCAAAGTGAGTGATTTCTAAGAACAGTAACTTCATTTTCTGTGCCAGAAATCAAGGTATACTAGGATTATTCAGAATTCTGAACCTTCCTAGTAGCTTGAAATTGAACTATAAAATATTTGTATTCCCACGACAAATTATAATTTACAGTGGACAATTGATAAAATATTTGAAATCAGAATGCTTGCCATATTTCTAATATCCCCACCAATGCCAAAATACTGTAACAGTGTGACTCTAACCATGCTAGAATCACAGTAACAATAGCAGTTTTCTAAATACTGAAGGAACAAAACAGCAGCAGACTCACAGAACCCAAGAACGGACTAATAGTTACCAAAGGGAAAGGGACTGGGGAAAATGGGCAGGAAGGGAGGGATAAGAGAGAAAAAGGGGCATTACGATTAGCAGATATAATGTTGCGGGGGCACGGGGAGGGCTGTACAACTCAGAGAAGACAAGTAGTGATTCTATAGCATCTCACTACGCTGATGGACAGTGACTGTAATGGGGTTGGTGGGGGGGACCTGATGAAGGGGTAGTTTAATAACCGTAATATTGCACATGTAATTGTATATTAATGATAATAAAATAAATTATATAAAAAAAAAGCAATAGCAGTTTTCTATTGAACTCTTATCTTTGCCAGCCACTCTGCCTTGGGCCTTGGATTTACCATTTCCTGGATCTTCTCAGCAACCTTAGAAGTAGGTACTCTTGTTAGCCCCATTTCACAAATGAGGAAACTGAGTCAAAGAGGGGTTGAATATTAAACCCCAAGTCACATTGCCGGAAATAGGCATAGCTGGGATTTATACCTAGGTGTATCTGGATCCAGCAGTCTGAACTATTTGGCATGGTGCTACATGGGACTGCCTCATAATAGATCTCTTAGGCTGGAGGCACCTGAAAGATCATCTACTCAAGTCCCATTCTCTGAGAAATTAACTGGTGTATCCAAGCTCACCCAGCCAGCTAGTGATCTCCAGAATCTCCAGCAGAAACATCACAACTAAGGAAAGCCAAAATTCACTTTATGATCAGAATGTGCCAGGCACTGAGCTGGGCACAGCTGATGTATAGTATCTCATTAGTTCTACTGACAACTTCAGGGAACTATTTTCATCTCTACTTTATGAAAGAGAAAATGGAGGCACAATAAGTTTACACAAAGTCACACAGCTAATTAGCCAGGATTCGAACTTTGCTAGTCTGTCTCCAAAGCATGTGCTCATGACTACCACCTAGAAAGTGCCTGGGATGGAAACTGGCTCACTGTGGTGATTTTAAAGGCTCCTCTGCTCCTAGGACTCTGCCTACCATGTCGCTGGGCTGAGGCTTGGCAGTGACCTTCCTTTCATCATTGTCTGACCTCACTCTCTTTCTGTGGTTTGGCACTGACCACAGACAATCCTCTGAGCCAGTTCCTGAGTGCCCAGAATCCCTTTTCCACTTAAGAAATTCTTCAAACAACCTTGACATAAATGCAGCAAAGAGTGCAAGAATAATCATTCCCCAGTTCCCCAACATGTCTTAATCTTATAAAATATTCCCTGATTGAGAATTATACATAGATGTGAATCATTTTATGATTCTTGGTACATGTTGTGAAATTGTCTCCAAAAAGAATAGGGAAAATATGCAGTCAACAACAAAGTATGAGAATATCATATCACCATTAGCATTGGGTATTTTCATTAGACTCTTTCTATCAACAACTTAAAACACAAACCAAAAAGCCTTATTTTAGTTTGCATTTCTTTAGCTATAGTAAAGTTGATCGTTTTCCTGTTTTTAAAGCAGTGGTATTTCTTCTTTTGTAAGTTATCTGTTCATAGCCTCTTTTCCTATAATTGTCCACTTCATAGACATTTTGAACTTTATTGTTTCTTTTTTATTTTGTTGCAATCAGACAATATTATAATGCTGTATATTATAATAAATTACAATCTAATATCATTTCATTTATGTGAGAATATATGGTCTATTTTGAAGATGTTCCACATATACTTCAAGAGAAATATGTTCTTGCTTTTGGGAGAACACCACTTAATTTGTCTTTTAACCTTACCTTGCAATTACCCAATTTTTATGTGTCCTTATTTTACCTTCTAGAATTACTTTTATAATTAAAATATTTCATTTCCATGATGTTTTGCCATTTTTCTTTATGTTTCGAACTATTTATGACATGAATTTGTTGCCGTATTATTTGGAGCATCCAGTTTCAGTGCTCTAGTTTTTTAGTATTCTAATTTTATAAATATAAAAGAACTCTCTTCATTTTAACATTTTTCTCTATTGGATAATATTTATATTGATTTTTTGCTCTTATTATTTATAGTTCACTGACATATTACATACTTCTATTGTTAATAGTTCAATATCATTTTTATTTTCTTGCTTTTTCCTTAAATCTGAAATCTGTTTTTTATGGTAGACTTACTAGCAAATAAATACTCAGTATTATAGTAGTTATGTTTGCTCATCTTCTGAACTCTTCTCAGCCTCTTTTCTTGATATTTAATTTTTTCATTCAAGACTTTGTTATACAGACTTGAATTAATTTTTACCTTCTTGATTTCTAAAACTATAAATATATTGCTTTTTGATTCTGCTTGTAATTTCATGGCAGTTTTTGGTATACAGTCCCAAACCATATTTATCCCATTTTTAAATTAACGATTTTCATTCCATTTGTGGAGGACAAGAAATATAATGTTCAGGTTTACATTTTTCATTCTGATTTCCATTAGATAGTAAAATACCTAGTCTTAATGATAAATTTTTTTTTGAAGGACTAAAACAAGAATAATCAGAAAAACCCTGGGAAAATAAAAAAACAATGAGGGGTCTAGCCCTAGCAGAGATTTTAAAATATTACAAAGCTTCATAGCCTTGACTTTTAAATAGACAGAAATACCAGTAGTAGAAAACACTAAATTCAGAAGTAGACAAAATGCATGTAGAAATTTTGTTTACAATAAGGGTGGCTTCTCAGATCAGTGGGAAAACAGTGGACATCTTAAAAAGTGGTTTTGGAATAATTTAATAGCCATAGGAACAAAACTTTAAAACTGGATTTATTCCTTCACAGAGCATCAAGATAAATTCAAAATACATGAGAGATTTAAATGTATAAAATATGAATACATATAAGTATAGAAAAAAAATAGATGAACTCCACTATAGGAAAACTCCTACTTATGATTCAAAATTGGAAAAATGAAAGGAAATTTTGATGAATTTGACAATATAAATTTTTTAAAACTTTTCACACCAAAAAAACATTATAAGCAAAGTAAAAATGACAAATAAAATCTGGGAAACATATTGAAAAATTAAAAACAGAAAAAAATGTTACTATCCCTAACATATAAAGAACTTACAAAATAGAAGAAAAATCTAACAACCAAAGAAAATTAGACAAGAGATGAGAACAAACTCTTCACAGAAAAAGAAATGCCAACAGCCCTTAAAATAAGAAGAGATGCTCAACCTTGCTCAAATAAGAAAAAATCAAATTAGAACTACATAAAGGCATCATTTCTCACCTGTTAGAATGACAAAACAGAATACATTTTGACTATATGGCCCATTAATGACATTGTAGGGAACCAACTGTTTTTATGTTTCACTGGTGGAAATGCAGGTGGCACAACCCCTGCGCAAGGAACTTGACAACATCTGCCAAAATTGTAGATGTGTATACCCATTGACCCAGTAATCCTACCCCTACTGGGAAAGTATGCACAGGCTATTTATGGAAGTACTTTTGCAACAGTGAAAGAGAGGAAATAAATCAAATGTTCATTAATATAGGACTAGGCAATACACTATGGTACATCCACACTATGCAATACTGACGTGTACAAGGTAATGGAGACTCTGTCTGTATGCTATAGAGTTCTCCCAGATGTACCATTAAATAAGAGAGCAAGAGAGGAAGAAGAGCAATAAAAATAGTACAATACCACTTACATAAAAAGGGATTGGGAAATAAACATACATACAAATGTGCTTACATTTTTTAATGGAAGATATATTGAAACTTAGGTTACCAACAGGAAGAGTGGAAAAACAGAGATAAAATAAGCAAAGTTTCACTGAATATACTTTCCTTTGCATATCTGTCTTTAGAAACATGTAGTCTACATAAATACTTACGAAACAAACATAGCAAAATGAAAAAGCAATTTCTAAATATTAAATGCAAAATGAAAGGAACAAAACCATATTGGTGCTCAATCATATAATGACAAATCACTGCATGTGACATTTAAAGTACAGTAATTTTACTGTACATCCCTAGTGGGATATCACTAAAGACAAAAAGAAGGACAAAGAAATCTTTAATAAGAATGATAATGTTCATAATAATGTTTTACACTTATATATTAACAATTAGTTATATTAATCCACTGGAAACCAAGACTTTTATCATAAAAAAGATAAAAACATGATATCAAAGAAGTTGAGTTAAAGCCCTGGAACCTTACATCCGAACTGGAAGTAATTGATTTGTAAGGTATTTCTGTGAGCGTGGGCTCACCTTGTTCATAAGAGTTCAGAGGTTTAATGAGGTGCTAACTTGCATGGAAACCACGAGATACTGATTACTTGAGGCAGGTACTGTCTGTGTCTGAATTCGAAGCGTGGCCAACTCTCTGATTTGTTTAGGATGGTGGGGGTCCTTTTAGGCTGGGAGCACTGGTGCACATGTGACTCCAGTGCAGAAAAGATGGGGAGATTCTCCTTCTAACCACTACTTAACAATAGGCTTCTGAAAGTAGGAATCAATCACTGTGTGTAAGTTATTTCTGTAACTATAGTGCAGTAGGATGATTCAACAACCCCAAGTTGGGTGGCAGAGGATCTAGTGTACCAAGCATGTCTGTACATCTCCAAGCACTAAAATTGAAACTGGGATGTGAAGCAAATGAATGTGAGAATAGCCATCCTTACCTGCTGCAGGCTACAAAGATTTACACATATATATAATAAACTCAGGTAAGCAAAGAATTACTATCCAGTGGTTTTAAAGGTAAAAAGGGAAAGGAAAAGGCAGGGAAATATTCCCAAAGTGATATGGAGGTCTATTTTGGTGAAATTATTTTCCTGATGAAGAAGGAAAGAATATGAGAATTAATATGCCACGAAAAAGTTTTTAAAATACTGTTTCACATTAAGTTTACTAGAAATAGTACTGTGGAAGTTTCCAAAAGCTTCCAATTCTAACCTTCTCATATTAGCTTTTCTTTCATCACTCTGAGATTTGTTAATCAGACCTTGTAAAGAGAATTTGTGAAGGCAGAAAAGAGTTGAGAAGGTAAAGGTAGAAAGGATCTTATAGAAAATTTTCATGTAATTTGTGCCCATCCCCTCACTGAATCTTCCCAAGAACACGTTCAGGTAGCTATTACTAGCCCTACTTTCAGGCAAAGAAATTCCACTTAGACCAGATAGACTCAAAAATCGGTGTGCAACTTTTTCAGAAACGTGTGCAGAAATGCAAATCAATTCCGTTTCCTTTATTGAGAAAATCCAACTATGAAAAACATGTCCAATAAACTGAACAGCGTGCTCAGAGATGTGATTTGTTTACAAGCCCCTTATCTCACTCAGAGTTGAAATAAACTATTTCTAGAGGAGTGGCCTTCTCTTCTCTGGCCTCAGTGAGTAGAAGGCACACTGTAGACAGTCTAAGAGGGTGTCTAAGTACACACCCTCTGGCATTAGGCCACCTGGGCTTACCCAGGTTCTGCCACCTAAGATCTGTGTGACCTTGGGTAGGTCAGAGAAGCCCTATAAATTTTCTCCTATTTTATACAAAGGCAGTCAAGGTATTCTGTACCTTTTTTGGATTGTTGTATGGGTAAGTGAGATTACATACACACTCAAACACACACACAATGAATGACTGGTACATAGAAAATGCTAAATAAATATCAACAATTTTTATTATTACACAGTCTGCTGAGGGTTACATTGTTAGTTAGATTCACAACCCTGTCTTCTAACCCTGTGCTCTTAACCACTGAACATACCTGCCTCTTAAAAGGCCCTCACTGCTTCTCTAAGACACTGGCTCTGTTGTGGCCATCCTCAGAGTTCTGAATGTGGACATTCCTTCCTGCATCCAGCCAGCCACTGCAGGACAGGGAAACATATGCCTTCTTCTGTGAAAGGAACCAAGACCCCTAGCTCCTAAGCCAGCACCCACAGTCTGTGCAGATGTAACTTTGGGGCACTGCTGCAGTCTTACCAGCGTCTGTTCTAGAAAGCTCAACATTTCAAAATAGTCGAATTAGAGAGCTGGCAATCACATTAGGAAAGAGTTCCTTTGAATAGTCTTCTAGCTTGCATCCATATACAAAAGCCGTCTATCCACAAGCTTTCAAAATTGTGCTTAAATCAAAACCACAATGAAATAACACCTCGCACCAACCAGAGTGGCTACTATCCAAAAGACAAGAAATAGCAAGTGTTGGCGTGGATGTGTAGAAAAGGGAATGCTTTTACACTGTTGGTGAGAATGTCAATTGGTTCAGCCTCTGTGGTAAGCAGTATGGAGGTTCCTCAGAAAACTAAAAATAGAAATGCCATTTGACCCAGTAATTCTACTTCTAGGAATTTATCTAAAGGAAAAAAAAATCACTGATTCAAAGGACATATGCATCCCTATGCTCACTGCCACATTATTTACAACAGTCAAGATACAGAAGCAACCAAAGTGTCCATCAACAGGTGAATGGATAAAGATGATGTAGTACATAAACACAGTGGAAGAAATCCTGCCATTTGCAACAATATGGATGGACCTAGAGGGTGTTATGTTAACTGAAATAATCCAGGCAGAGAAAAACAAATATCATACGATTTCACTTATATGCAGAATCTAAACAAAACAAAACAAATGAGCAAAACAGAAATAGACTCATAGACACTGAAAAGTCACTGGTGGTTACCATGGGGAAGGGGTTGGGATGGGTGGGAGAAATAGGTGAAGGGAATAAAGAGGCACAAAACCTCAATCACATATAAATTAGACATGGGGATGAAAGCAGAGCACAGGGAATATAGTCAGTGGTTCTGTAACATCTTTCTGTGTTGACAGTAACTACTCTAGTTGAGATGAACATCTAAATAATGTATGTAACTGTCAAATCCCTATGTTGTGTACTTGAAACCAATGCATTATTGTTTTTATTTAATATAATTTATTTTATTATCATTAATTTACAATTACATGTGCAATATTATGATTATTAAACTACCCCTTCATCAGGTCCCCCCCACCAACCCAATTACAGTCACTGTCCATCAGTGTAGTGAGATGTTACAGAATCACTACTTGTCTTCTCTGAGTTGTACTGCCCTCCCCGTGCCCCCCCAACATTACATCTGCTAATCATAATGCCCCTTTTTCCCTCTTATCCCTCCCTTCCCGCCCATTTTCCCCAGTCCCTTTCCCTTTGGTAACTATTAGTCCGTTCTTGGGTTCTGTGAGTCTGCTGCTGTTTTGTTCCTTCAGTATTTTTTCTTTGTTCTTATACTCCACATATGAGTGAAATCATTTGATACTTGTCTTTTTCGGCTTGGCTTATTTCACTGAGCATAATACCCTGTAGCTCCATCCATGTTGTTGCAAATGGTAGGATTTGTTTTCTTCTTATGGCTGAATAATATTCCATTGTGTATATGTACCACCTCTTCTTTATCCATTCATCTACTGATGGACACTTAGGTTGCTTCCATTTCTTGGCTATTGTAAATAGTGCTGCAATAAACATAGGGGTGCATCTGTCCTTTCAAATTGGGCTGCTGCATTCTTAGGGTAAATTCCTAGGAGTGGAATTCCTGGGTCAAATGGTATTTCTATTTTGAGTTTTTTGAGGAACCTCCATACTGCTTTCCACAATGGTTGAACTAATTTGCAGTCCCACCAGCAGTGTAGGAGGGTTCCCTTTTCTCCACATCCTCGCCAACATTTGTTGTTGTTTGTGTTTTGGATGTTGGCCATCCTCACTGGTGTGAGGTGATATCTCATTGTGGTTTTAATCTGCATTTCTCTGATGATTAGCGATGTGGAGCATCTTTTCATGTGCCTGTTGGCCATCTGAATTTCTTCTTTGGAGAAATGTCTATTCATGTCCTCTGCCCATTTCTTAATTGGATTATTTGCTTTCTGTTTGTTAAGGTGCATGAGTTCTTTATATATTTTGGATGTCAACCCTTTATCAGATACGTTTTTTATGAATATATTCTCCCATACTGTAGGATGTCTTTTTGTTCTACTGATGGTGTCCTTTGCTGTACAGAAGCTTTTCAGCTTGATATAGTCCCACTTGTTCATTTTTGCTTTTGTTTCCCTTGCCCGGGGAGATATGTTCATGAAGAAGTCGCTCATGTTTATGTCCAAGAGATTTTTGCCTATGTTTTTTTCTAAGAGTTTTATGGTTTCATGACTTACATTCAGGTCTTTGATCCACCTTGAGTTTACCTTTGTGTATGGGGCTAGACAGTAGTCCAGTTTCATTCTCTTACATGTAGCTGTCCAGTTTTTCCAACACCAGCTGCTGAAGAGGCTGTCATCTCCCCATTGTATATCCAAGGCTCCTTTATCAAATATTAATTGACTGTATATGTTTGGGTTAATGTTTGGATTTTCTATTCTGTTCCACTGGTCTGTGGGTCTGTTTTTGTGCCAATACCAAATTGTCTTGATTACTGTGGCTTTGTAGTAGAGCTTGAAGTCAGGGAGTGTAATTCCCCCTGTTTTATTCCTCCTTCTCAGGATTGCTTTGGCTATTCGGGGTCTTTTGTGGTTCCATATGAATTTTAGAATTATTTGTTCCAGTTCATTGAAGAAAGCTGTTGGTAGTTTGATAGGGATTGCATTGAATCTGTAGATTGCTTTAGGTAGTATAGCCATTTTGACAATATTGATTCTTCCTAGCCAAGAGCATGGGATGCATTTCCATTTGTTAGTGTCCTCTTTAATTTCTCTTAGGAGTGTCTTGTAGTTTTCAGAGTACAGGTCTTTCACTTCCTTCGTTAGGTTTATTCCTAGGTATTTTATTCTTTTTGATGCAATTGTGAATGGAATTGTTTTTCTGATTTCTCTTTCTGTTAGTTCATCATTAGTGTATAGGAAAGCAACAGATTTCTGTGTGTTAATTTTGTATCCTGCAACTTTGCTGAATTCAGATATTAGTTCTAGTAGTTTTGGAATGGAGTCTTTAGGGTTTTTTATGTACAGTATCATGTCATCTGCAAATAGTGACAATTTGACTTCTTCTTTACCAATCTGGATGCCTTGCATGTCTTTGTTTTGTCTGATTGCTGTGGCTAGGACCTCCAGTACTATGTTGAATAACAGTGGAGAGAGTGGGCATCCCTGTCTTTTTCTTGATCTTAGATGAAAAGCTTTCAGCGTCTCGCCGTTAAGTATGATGTTAGCTGTGGGTTTGTCATATATAGCCTTTATGATGTTGAGGTACTTGCCCTCTATACCCATTTTGTTGAGAGTTTTAATCAGGAATGGATGCTGAATTTTGTCAAATGCTTTTTCAGCATCTATGGAGATGATCATGTGGTTTTTGTTCTTCTTTTTGTTGATGTGGTGGATGATGTTGATGGATTTTCGAATGTTGTACCATCCTTGCATCCCTGGGATGAATCCCACTTGATCATGGTGTATGATCCTCTTGATGTATTTTTGAATTCGGTTTGCTAATATTTTGCTGAGTATTTTTGCATCTACGTTCATCAGGGATATTGGTCTGTAATTTTCTTTTTTGGTGAGGTCTTTGCCGGTTTTGGTATTAGAGTGATGCTGGCTTCATAGAATGAGTTTGGAAGTATTCCCTCCTCTTCTATTTTTTGGAAAACTTTAAGGAGAATCGGTGTTATTTCTTCTCTATATGTCTGGTAGAATTCAGAGGTGAATCCATCAGGCCCAGGGGTTTTGTTCTTGGGTAGTTTTTTGATTACCAATTCGATTTCGTCGCTGGTGATTGGTCTGTTTAGTTTTTCTGTTTCTTGCTTGGTCAGTCTTGGAAGGTTGTATTTTTCTAAGAAGTTGTCCATTTCTTCTATGTTTTCCAGCTTGTTAGCATATAGATTCTCATAATATTCTCTTATGATTCTTTGTATTTCTGTGGGGTCCGTCGTGATTTTTCCTTTCTCATTTCTGATTGTGTTTATGTGTGTAGATTCTCTTTTTCTCTTAATGAGTCTGGCTAGGGGTTTATCTATTTTGTTTATTTTTTCAAAGAACCAGCTCTTGGTTTTATTGATTTTTTCTATTGTTTTATTCTTCTCAATTTTATTTATTTCTTCTCTAATCTTTATTATGTCCCTCCTTCTGGTGACTTTGGGCCTCATTTGTTCTTCTTTTTCCAATTTCAGTAATTGTGTCTTTAGACTATTCATTTGGGAATGTTCTTCCTTCTTTAAATAGGCCTGGATTGCAATATACTTTCCTCTTAGAACTGCCTTTGCTGCGTCCCACAGAAGTTGTGGCTTTGTGTTGTTGTTGTCATTAGTCTCCATATATTCTTTGATTTCTGTTTTGATTTGGTCGTTAACCCATTGATTAATTAGGAGAGTGTTGTTAAGTCTCCATGTATTTGTGAGCCTTTTTGATTTTTTTCTAAAATTTATTTCTAGTTTTATACCTTGGTGATCTGAGAAGTTGGTTGGTAGGATTTCAATATTTTTGAAATTACTGAGGTTCTTTTGTGGCCTAGTATGTGGTCTATTCTGGAAAATGTTCCATGTGCACTTGAGAAGAATGTGTATCCTGTTGCTTTGGGTGTAGAGTTCTGTAGATGTCTGTTAGGTCCATCTGTTCTAGTGTGTTGTTCAGTGCCTCTGTGTCTTTACTTATTTTCTGTCTGGTTGATCTGTCCTCTGGAGTGAGTGGTGTGTTGAAGTCTCCTAAGATGAATGCATTGCTGTCTATTTCCTCCTTTAACTCTGTTAGTATTTGTCTCACATATGCTGGCGCTCCTGTGTTGGGTGCATATACATTTATAATGGTTATATCTTCTTGTTGGACTGACCCCTTTATCATTATGTAACGTCCTTCTTTATCTCTTGCTACTTTCTTCGTTTTGAAGTCTATTTTGTCTGATACACGTACTGCAACACCTGCTTTTTTCTCTTGTTGTTTGCATAAAATATTTTTTTCC